>BQNB010122057.1:8964-20351 GCA_026074375.1 Tanacetum coccineum
ACCTTTATAGATCTCCATTAGCTCTACAAAAATCATCACTTAATTTTCATTTCCAAGCTTTTAGATTAGCTTAAAATTCCTTACAAAAGTGGAAAGAGCCTTCATTAATGTTGTTTAGAATAAGCTGTTCTATAACTTTGTAGTTTTGAGTTTTTGCTAAAACTCACTTTTTAATAAGCCAAAAATAAGCTTAATCGCGGGGTTTGTTTTGTATTTTCTTCATAGTTTAGGGTCACCCGTCTCTATTATAGTGTAAAATTGTTAAAGTTTGCCCGCCTACCCTTTAGTTTCGTTTTTTACAGTTTCTACCCTAGAGTGTTGCAAAAATAAAAAGAGAAGGGAAGACAAGGGACCGGGTGAGCAAGACTCGAACCCGGGATCCCTCGATACATCCCCTCCCTTTTGCTAACACACTTAACCACTGTAACATTCCGTATTTTTAGGTCATTTACAATACTATTTAATTTCACTATTTATTTTTTTCTCGTACGCGTTCACTTTTAATTTTAATCGTTAAGCTAAATCGCGTAAACTGAAAATGATCATACAATGTAAACGGGCATTAAACGATTAAATGTTTACATCAAGCAAGTGTTATATGATTATTATGAGGATAATTAATAACATTGTTCATCTTATTTTTATTGGCTACGTAAAATGCTTATGTTTCGCGATAAAACGCGTTTCGGCATTCCCGGAAGCACCAAAACCTAACTACACTTAAACGAATACCCATGATTATACCTGTAACATTCCGTATTTAAGGTCACTATTTACTCCGAGCTTTATTTCTATTTTCATTTTTAAGCGAGTTATTAATTTTACGTTTACCCGATTTAGTAAGAAATTCTCGTTCTTAGCTTTGCGTAAGCCGTAATTAGAAATCTATTCCGTCTTCGCATCGTAAGTGATTTAATATTCTCATAATATCCCTCGACGATTATAATTTTCATCATTTACATTTTCCGTTGTGTTTCGCGTTTACGAAAATTCTTGCTAAAACTCGCGTTTTTACCTTTAAACTTTACCTTTTCTTAATTATACTTTACACAATACTTTAATTAAACTTATAACATAAAAATCAAAAAAATATATATATTTTTACAAAACCTAGGCCCTATGGCCGGTTCTACAACCCAACACACAAACCCATTTTTCATTTTTCTATAACAACTCATTATACCATCTCTTTTCCCCACACATGCAAAAACCTTTTCACTTCACAAGATTTCAAAATCTCTCCTCCTTTCTTCCTCCCCATTGCTGCCGATTTTAGTCTCACCACCACCACCATCATACAAAATTTCTCATCTCATTTTTATCCTCCCAACACCATCCATAGGCCTCTTGCAAAGTTTGGTGCAATTTCATGAAGATTTGAAGGTGTTTAGGGCTTGTTTTCTTAGGTTTTCTTGAGGGTTTTGATTGGGGTTTTGTTAGGAGAGTATTATCATCATTATTGGTGATGATAGTTTTAGGAAGTTTAGAAGCTTGTTAACCTTGGGTTCTTTGGTTCGAATTCAGCCAACACAAGAAAGGGTGTTCTTGTTTGATTCACTAGCCTAAATCTCTCTTTTTGTAAGCCCTAATCTTTCTTTTATTAATCTTATCTTTTTATTTCTTGTTTTCTTTAATTTTAATCCATGAACATGGATGTTTAAGTTCTGAGAATATATACATGTGATTATGTTCTTGAGGGTGTTTTAGATTAGTTATGGCATGGGGTTAGGTCTTAGATGAAGTAAAATGAATGTGTTAAGTTTATTTTTTAAAAAGATTTTTAAATGAAAATAATCGGGACTGTTTTGAAAACATATCAAACATGTGATTATCAAAAAACTATTTGGCCATGGAACTATGTATTAAAATTATATGAGCTGGAAAGGAGACATGGTCTTAGCATCTAGGATATTGGACTCTCCAAACCAACTCTTTGTGATGTGTGAGTTATGGCCAAAACAAGAAAATAGGTCAAATCTGGACATGTGTTTAGAATACGAGTTAAACTCCAAATTTTTGCCATAAAATAATAGATCTTTTTAATTGGATTATTAGATACATCATAAAAGAAGGAAACCATATCCTTTGACCTCACCTTCATTGCTATCTTGGTTTGGGATTTATGGCCATTTTGGTAAAGGGTAAAAATTTTGCTAACTTTCTGTTTTGGACAACCAGGGGTAAAATGGTCTTTTCACATAGTTACGAGACTTTGTAAATTATGAGACTTACCTTTCTGGAAACTAGACACAAATAGCTTTCCAGGGGTGTAAGCCTCACATATAGAACATTTGTGAGCTAGGAGATATGAGTCCGTGAAGTCAAGTCAAATTCAGAAACCTAGTTTTTACGTCTAGTCTAAAAATTGTAAAACGTATAGTACACCGTGATAAAATAAAAGTTAGAGGCCGAAACTTGGTAGATGTTCATTTGCCTATAAGACCAGGTCACAAGTCAATTTGGGATTAAAAAGGACTTGGGGAAGTCCTAGTGAAGTGCCATGCTTATCTTGGAAACACATCTCATGAACACATGTTTAATTTTTAACTATAAACTTTCTATTCTACGTATTAAATTGCGTCAACCACGTATTTTAGGAGGGCCTAGAGTACTTCTCGCGTCAAAAACAAGACTCATAATACTTCTGACTCTAATTGTTCTTACGTGAGTTCATAGCCAACCTCGCCTTTTCAACTTTTTAACTTATTTAATAAAACCCCGCGATGAGATACATGCTTGTTTTATAAACTGAGCACAAGAAACTTTATGGTATGCTGGACCCGAATATGAGATTAATTGCATAAGTAGCTATTGCCAAAAGACCCCACATCATGAACTGTTAATTGCCTATAATGGGTAAGCGCTAGTACAAGTAAATAGATCTATTGGGTTTGACAGCCCTGTCCGGGGGTATGAATCGAATCCTTTCGAGCACCCAGTCAACGGGCAATTTGTATTTAGAAGTTAGGTATAAGGCAATAATACCTAGTTATGGGGCAACAAGAATTTTTCATACAAGATATGCGTTAACGTCAAGGCTTCGGTGTCATGAGCTTATTGCAATAGAAACTTGATTAATGGCTTGTCCGTACAACAAGTCACACGATGAACAAAAACTTGTGTTCTCTTTTATCTCTTACAAACTCTATGGATTCACTCAACATTATTGTTGACTTTTTAAGCATGTTTATCTCAGGTAATCAAGGGTGAAGGATGCTGTATACGAGGAGTCTGCGCTAAAAGTTTTTAAGAACTTGTATTTTGTTCCATTTGATAAAACTAATTATCCATGTTTTGGAAAAACTTATGTTATGAAATTTGGTAACGATTCTGTGGGACGTATGTTGATTACTCTGAAACTTCTTTAAATGGAACAATGTTTTTAAACGCCTCTTTTCGAGTCGTTTTCTATATCTTTATGCAATTGTACTATGAATTAACACCCAATGTTGTATATTCCGCTGCGTGAACCTTGGGGGTGTTAAATAAATCTTTGGTTCGGGAACTTATTAATGATAATACTTCAGTTGAAAGTATTATATTGATGGTGATTTTTATTGATAATTATGGACAATGTTTTTATGTTTTTGGTTTTTCTTGTTTTTTATATATATATACTAAAAAGAAAATGAAAAATATTTTTGTATTTTTATACTTTTAATAACAAAATTAACTTCACAAGGAAGGATCTTCAAAGCACTAATTGTCATACTTCGGAACGACAAACGCTTACACTCCTCCCCGGCAGCGGCGCCAAAAATTGATTATTTCTGATTAATTAACCCTTTTAAATATATATAAATAAATATATAATACTTATAAATATATAAATAGGATAATTATCAAAAAATCTCAATGTAGAAACCGGGAAGTGTGATTCCTGGGTCGTTATCCCCAACGAGGAATGCAATGGAAAGTCAGAAGATGGTTTGATAATTGATGCTTGAATGGAAAAAGATTTTGATTGGTTTTCTAAGTCTACGGGAAAATTAATGCAATATACACTAAAAACAAATTTAAACTAAAAACGCAAACGGAAATCCTAAAGCGTGACCTAAAAACCCTAAATTATCAAAATTAAGTCCTAAAATAATCTTTTTGACCTTTATAAGTCCTAATTGACTAAAATGCTAGAACAAAGAAAACTAGACCAAAAACGAAAGTGAATTAAGCTTGAAAACACGAAAAACGTGAACGGGATTCAATCCCGTTCTTTAAAAAATCAAATTTTGAAATTTTAACCCTACGAAAGCAAATCTAATTTTCCTAAGTTCTATCTGATAAAAAAAATTCTAAAAAAAAATTAGATTTTTTTGACTTTTTTATAAATTATTATGAATTAAAAACGATTTTAATAAAATTAAATGATTAAAAATACTAAACTAATTATAAAAATTCTGAAAAAATTACAAAAAATAGATTAAACAGTGTCCTCCACACAATGGTATGTGTGCTCCATTTCTGGTGACAGACTTCTTAGAACTTCTGTTCACATCTTCTTGTGAGATACTATCACCATGAATCTCCAATGTAACTGATAAGATTTTCGAAAGCCTATCAAAGGTTTGATTATACACTAAGTGCTAGATGCAGTAATATTTTTTACTACTACTTTAGATATATTTCTTTGAGTCTTTTAGTAGCAGCATTCCCTACAAACCTCTTCTCAAACTGCCTGCAGCAATAACTTTGGATCTTTGATAGAGTTAAACTCAGTTGATGTTATTAGGATTCCCAATCAATAAAGTGCCTTCTTGCCTTTAACTTTAACCTCCTTTGTGCCTTTTCTTCAGTAGTTGTAGGAGCAATTATAGTCTCAACACCTTCAATAACTTTTGTTATTGGAGGTGCATTACCATTCTCTATGACTTCCCATAGAGAATAATTAATCATCTGGATGTACTATTCGCATCCTATCTCCAAAGCTCATACTCACTAGTTAGCACTAGGCACTTTTGAAGCAGCCACCATATGTGCTGAGTCTTGATCTATCTCTTTGTAACAAACAGATCTTGTGTGTAAAAGTAGTTTCTTCTTATTTAAATCTTCTTAACAAGCTCTAATACCACTTGTTGATCCCACTTGAATAGATCTTGAATTCCTTAGCTTGTGTAAGGTTTAGTTATGCAAGATAAATCCTACACAACTATGGTAGAAACTTTGTAAAATATATCAAAGACTTCGCGGAATCTAATCTTTGATCAATAAGAAAAATATGAAATAGTATAGTACTTCTAATAAACACACACATTAACAAACAAAGCTTCAATATATTAATACGAATACTCTAACTAGTATTAAGTTTACAAAACCTTAAAGCTATGAATTATACGACTAAGATACATAAAACTCTATGCTCTAGGACCTCCTTTTATACACCAAGGAGTCCTAGTAGATTTATAATATATTACTAAAACTTAGATTATTCTCAAAGATCTATTCTATAAATAACAATCCTTATCTCATAAGCAATCTTGATCTTTAAGTAATCTTTATCTTTCAGCAGTTGTAATCTTCCAGCAGTTGTAACTTTAGTACTAGCAGCATTAACATCTAACACCAGCAGTAGTAACTTATACACCAGCAGCATTAACTGTGTACAAGCATTAGTAACTATTTAGAATATTTTCTTTAATCTTCACCAGCAGTACTAACTTTACATTAGCAGTACTAACATATACTAGCAGTAGTAACTAAGTTACACTAGCAGTAGTAACTATGAACTAGCAGTACTAACTATTTAGCATATTTTTCATTATAGTTAATGAACAGCACTAACTTTTGCTTAGCAGCAGTAACACAAACCTTAGCAGCGGTAACTTCAAGATCATCATGAAGTCTTTTAATCCTAACAATCCTCCCCTAAACTTGATATTCTTCTTCAAAATCTCAAGTTTCTTCATTGAAAGTTTCATTAATCACTAGGAGGATGCTTCCAAACACTTCATTCATATACATAGCCTTCCTTAAGCTATTTCTTGACCAATCTAAGAAGCTCAAATGCCATTTCACACTCATAATCAACTTGAAGCTTCACATCATTGAACATCTGATGTAGTGTATGATTTGTAAGTGGACTTCACCAACTAAGTTTTACATTTTCCCAACAGCAGTAACTTTACATCATTGAACATTTGATGTAGTGTGTGATTAGTAGAAGTAACTTCAAGATCATCATGAAGTCTTTTAATCCCAACAGCTTATATAAAGTCTTAAGCAAACTTCACCAACTAAGTCTTACATTTTCCAACTCTTGTAAGAGCCTACTCTCCCTCCCATGAGTTTCTTACACAATGGTCATTCAATGTCTAACCATGGTTAAGTTAATGTAACCATTAGCTAGTTAAGACTTGCTATAAAAGCCACACTATGTAAGTAAACCTCACACAACACATTTTACTAAAAAAACTTCACTCTTTTCTCTCCTTTTCTCTCAAAACCCACGGCCAAATTATAAACCCACAAATAATTCACACAATCTTAATTTCCACATATACAAGTATTCCTACATCATATCTAAGGTATACCAAGAAGGTTTGAAGGCTTGGTTTAGTGTTTAAAAGGGTTAAGCTAGCAAGGATAAAATTAGAGTTTTCATAGGAATTAGGGTTTTCTTTGTATTAGAAGCGTGGGTTTGATATCTAAACTAGGTTTTAGATCTTGTTGTCCATCATCATACTTCATATTAAGGTTATCTAAAAACCCTACATTCATTTCATTTATAATTTTATGTGTATATAATGCTTATATAGTGAATCACCATCTAGGAAACTTATTAACTTGTAAAATGGATTTTTACACTTGATTATGCTTTGCTATACTTTTACATATGTTATATGGATGTTAATATCATGTTGGAATGGAAGTATAAGTATTGTACAAGTGTGGTTTATCTATAAAAAGTATATATAAACTAGTTACCTAAAAAGTATACTTATTAAAGATTGTGAACAAATGAGTATGTAGACTTGTTGATCTTGTTATCTTGGACAATATTTGGACAAATCATGGACTAAGGACCTTAAATATGTAATATATGTGATATATGGTGTTGTAAAGGACTTGTGACAAGTGCACTAAACTAAAAAGTTACAAAAACTAGTTTAAACACATTTTTAGCAAAAAGATCAAAAGGGGCTGTTTAAATTTGAAATATAAAGCATTTATTTTATATTTTTATAAAATACTACATGTCATGAGGATTCTAAAAATGCAAGAAACTTGAAAAACCAATTTATAACGAAGGAGATACGCCATTTGTAAGTTATACGATAATAAGCGCGTTTATAAAAGAAATTTTATAAAAACTCATTACAAACCACCTCTGATATAAAAGGTTGGATATTTTTCTCAGATAGTACATATTTTTAGGATTCTAAAACATTAAGAATCATAATTTTTAGATCAATAACGAAGGAGTTATGGATTTTTCCGTGTTTACGATAATTAAAGTTTATAAAAATAATTATATAAACTATGAACAGTAAAAATCACTATTCATCTCAGATACATTTTTGAAAAATACATTAGTTAGATAAAACTTTTAATTACGAAGACGTGCTCGAAAGAATCACTAAAATCGGAGTTAAAACGAATAAGATACGACATTTGCGAGTTTACGATAGTTAAATTTATAAAAATAAATTTATAAAAGTATATGAACAGTAAAAATGACTGTTCACCAAAGGACTTAAAATATGAAAATGTAATATTTTGATAACTCGTCTTAATACGAAAGTGTGGACATAAGAAACGTAAGAAACGGACTTAAAATGAGAAAGTTACGCCGTTTTTTACTAAAGAGATATTTATAAACGTTTTTACTTTATAAATATGATTTTACAAATACAATTAGATGGTGATGTAGCTATATGGAATTATATACGGTATTAGATATTCAAAGTACTTAGTACTCATACGGCCTATAATTAATTAGGTTGCATTCGGGCGTATTCGTGACTCGTTTTCTGTTTGTGATTTACATTATCGATTCACTCACTCGAGGTGAGTTCATAGCCCTACGTTTTACATTTACAACGATTTACAATTTTTGGGGTGAGAAACATATGAATGTTTTACAATTGGACGCAAGTGGACATTTTACATTACGATTACGTGTTTGCCTAAGTAGCGATAACCCTCTGAGCCCATTATCATGAACTGTCAATTACTTGTTGTGAGCGCGAATGTTATAAATAGATCTATTTGGGATTGACATCCCCGTTCGGGTGAGTCATGCTCACTATGCCGGTTTGCCGGACAACGAACGTATACCATGTCGGATTTGGGATGTTGCGGGTTAGAACATCATCGCGGGGTTAGAACTTCATCACGGGGCAAATGTGGCAATTTATATTGCAATTCATTCATGTCGAGCTTCTCAGTTTCATAGCTTAGGGAAACGGTAATTACCATTTTATGATGTTTGCATAAGTTGCATTTATCATGGGGAATTCTTGCGTTCTCATTATACATTTTACAAAATATGAATTCACAACTTTATTGTTGCACGTTTTAAGCAAGTTTTTCAGAGTAAATGGGTGCAAAAGACCAGGATACATGGGGGGGTCGTTATTTTGGAAGTCATATGCATAAAAGATTTGGTTGCATTACATTATGGGAATATATCTGTTATGGACTAAAATCTTTGTATTTTGAACAATGAACAACTGAAGTTTTGGACTTATGTAACAATAATTTGTTAAATCTAATGTACTTTCAAATGGCCATTCTTATATATATCTTGTGTTATTGATCTATGAAGTACCATCCCCAAACCCATATTCCGTTGCGACCCAATTAGGGGGTGTTACATTTTAGGAAATTTGTAATCCTAAAAAGAATGACATCTGTCCCGTCATTGACATCTTGAACTTAGTGGTCATCTGATTAGCAAACTCGTTACACATGGTAGTATTAGTGGATGCAAATATTATATCGTCAACATAATTTGTACCAGTAATAGGTCATTCCTAGCTTGCCGTGTAAAGAGTGTTGGATCAACTGCACCTTTAGAGAAGTGTTGTGAGATTAGGAAGCTTGACAGCATGTCGTACCATGCACCTGGTGCTCGTTTGAGACCGTAGAGGGCCTTTTTCAGCTTGTACACATGCGATGGGTTGTCCTGATCAATAAATTCTTCTGTTTGAGAAACGTAGACCTCTTCTTTGAGCTCACCATTCATGAAAGATGTTTTGACGTCCATTTGGAAGATCGTCATATTCTTATGAGCAACATTAGCTATGAAGATACGGATGGCCTCTATTCTGGCAACCGGTGTAAATGATTCCTTGAAATTGATTCCCTCTTCTTGCCTGGATCCTTGAGCAACTAATCTTGCCTTGTTCTTTAGTACCCCGCCATATTCATCTGTCTTGACCTTATAAATCCATTTAAGTTTGATCAATAACACTTTATTTGGACACGGTACAAATTCCCAAACTTGTAGCCTTTCAAATTCATGAATTTCTTCTTGCATTGTGTTGATCCCACTTGAATAGATCTTGCTTAGCTTATAAAAGGCTTAGTTGTATTAAACAAATCCAAGACAACTATGATAGAAACTTTGATTGAATATATCAAAGACTATGCGGAATCTAGTCTATGATACTAAGAAGAATATGCAATAAAACAGTAACAAACAAGATTTTATAATACCAAACTTTAAGCCTCAATATATTGATACGAACACTCTTGATAGTGTTATTGTTATACAAAACCTTGAAGCTATAACAAAATGATTTCTAGATGATATGAAGATGAGATATATCTAAACTACATGCCTTAGGGTCTCTTTTTATACACCAAGGAACCCTAATGGGCTTACAATGCGTTTTCTATACATACATATCTTTTCCTAAAATATCTCATACATATCACTTTAGCAGTACTAAAACAAACTAACAGTACTAACTAAACTCTAACAGCAGAAACTCTTCTAGCAGTAGTAACTAATACTAGCAGTAGTAACTTTACAACTAGCAGTAGTAATGACTTAGAATATTTTCTCTGAACTTCACCAGCAGTAGAAATATAACCAGCAGCAGTAACTTCCATATTTAGCAGCAGTAACTTCAACAACACTCAGATGTCTTTTAATCCCAACAGTCCTCCCCTAAACTTGATGTTCATCTTCTGAATCTTCAAGTTTCTTGATTAAAAGCTTTATCTTCATCAGGAGGATGTATTTAAACATCTCTTCGCTTCTTTTACTGTGACTTGGTAAATTTGAGAAGCTCATAAGCCATTTTACACTCATGATCAACTTCTAGCTTCCCACTCAACATTCTTGAAAGCATTTCTTATGTAAAAGGATATTTCTTTTCAACCATCATGTGAATAGTAATTCCAGTATCCATCAACAATAAATGAACTCCACATGAATCATATAACATCCAGCTTATCAATGTGTAGTCCTGTTGAGCTTTCTAGATTTCATTTTCCTTACTTGGTTCAAATAAAGTAATTAGATCTCCCCAAAGCAATCTGTCATATCCTTCTGGTCTTGTTGTCTCAAATCTTTCCTTTACCAGCCTGTATAGATCTAACACATCTTGTCTGTCAAAATCATCAAGCATTGCACTAAATATCTTGTAAAATTTAGCACTTCCATCAGCTCTGATGATCTGATAATACATCCTGTCTTCTGTTAGAATGTGTGTCTTCCAGTCAACTATTGGATATTTTGTAGCTAAAGATTCAATAGTGACAACATCATCTGGAACTATCTCCAAACAAGATTTAAGCTCTGCCTTCTCAGCATCATCCTCTAGCTTTTGTCTCTTGACACTTTCTTCATCAAGTTCTTTTCTTGTTCTCTTCTTACTTCCTTCTGCCTGGCTTTTACTTCCTTCTACAACCTCTGAATCCATAGGAACAAATGAATCTACCCACTTCATAGTATTGTCAAACAACATCTGAATTTCTTCAAAAATTTTATTCTTCAACTGACTATGCTTGTAATTAGCCATATTTTTCAATAAGTACACATTTGATTCCTCTTTTGAGCTTTGGTTGGTGGTATTCTTCTGATCTCTTCAGCTCTAAGCTTTGCAAAGTGCTTCTTCCTTTTGTCCATAAGCTCTACAAACAGTTTTGATCTTTCTTCAATGGTCAACTCTCCCCGTTCTTATGCTTGTAGTCTCTGAGCTAACTCATAATCTACCTCCATCATAGCTTGAGTATTATCCCATGAAATTAAGTTAGCCTTTTCTTCTCTTTGTCTTGCTACCTTTTCTTCTTTTTCTAACTCAGCCTGCAATTCTTCTGCAAGTCTTTTAGCCATTTCTTCATCAAACTTGATCTGGTCCTTTTTCTTTAATGGCTTCTCTGGTTCAATCATTTTAGCTTTTCTTTTGTCTTTTGGATCATACTGTGGAGGAGGTACT
>BQNB010122058.1:0-20351 GCA_026074375.1 Tanacetum coccineum
GTTAAAAAACCCCCCATTTAATTTCCTTGTAATGTTTCTTCTAGCTTCTTGCTAGTTTTATAAAATTTGTCGTTCTAAAAAAAATATAATTGATACCTATATATAGGATACAACAGAATATTCTAGACTATGGGTTTGGGCCAATAGACCGATTACATTAAATATAATATGTACTCTAATAATTAAGATTTTTTTTAATTTTAGATGTTATAACAAATCCTAACTTATAAATAACCGTCTACCCGTGCAACGCACGAGTATTGTTCTTGTTATTCACATTAAAAAGGACGTAATTGTAATTAACCAAGACACTTAGAAAGAAGGGTATGGTGGCTGGTAAAGTGACGCCATCCCACCAGCCCACAACGATGGCATGAACACCATACCGAGCCTCGACTCGTCGTCCCTAGGCTGGTATTTATCAGCTCACGCCATGCCATAAACTATTTTTTTTGTTTTTGTTTTAGTGAGTTATATGTGGACCCATGACACAACTTTTACTCAATAACACCACTTTTGTACCAGAGAGGGTTGTTTTGTTGTCATGACCAAAAGTGATGTCATGGACAAAAATGTTGAGATGACATCACTTTTCCTCTAGCATCACCCCATGATACTACACTATACCTAGCCCTCTTAAGCATGAGACATTTGTCTTTGGGACAAATTAATACTTTAAAATTAATATTTAAAAAGCAAACATAAATTTTTATATTTGTTTTGATATTTATAAGGCATGCTTTTATTTAGATATCTATAATGCCAAGCAATCATAGATTTTTTGTGTTACAATTATAACTGTTTAAGTTTAGCCATTGTTAAAATTCTACCCGTGCACCCACGAGTTATTGAACGTGGATCAGGTTCGGACAGTTACTATAATAATAATAATATTTTAACTATATTTGTTTCGGTCTGAAAGTATGATCAAATTATATTTTTAATGTTATTGTTTGAGTAGTTTAATTTGATATTCTAATATAATTCGAAGAGTAAATTTCAAAAATCATGTTTTTTGTTTGGCCAAATTGCATGTGTAGTCCTTATAGTTTAAATATTACAGACGACCTCCTTCTTGGGAACATTGGCTTCGATTTCGTCCCTGACCGAACTTAAATTGTCGATTATGCCTTTGACTTTTTCCTCATAATATTTTATTTGATTTAAATTAGGTTGAAATAACAATTTAAGCATAAATTATTTTCAGTGTTATTCAAACAACACACACAAATGTGAAATTTGAAGAACACATAAAGAAACCCGACCCATAAACCCTCAAATTTAAAATCAACTAAACTTTTTAGTTTAAGTTAAATCAAAACCCTCAGTTTTTAGAACTAGAAGTCTTTTCTGTATTTATCTTTACGTCTTCAACACAAACAACACACTTATTAACTGGTATCACAAAATTAATTCTAGAAAACAACAACAACTACAAAGGATTTTAGAATTCATTAGGTGCTTCTAAAATTGGGGTTTTAAAAATTAATTGCGATGACTTCCAAATTAGATCTTTGATATTGGGATTTCTAATTGATAACGGCGATTTCAAAATTAGGGTTTTAAATTGATGATGATTTTGAAATTGAGGGTTCGAAAATTAGGTCTAGGTTAGGGTCTTTGTTGGTGCAACATTTATGTGGTCAATTCCTTAAGCTGGGTATAAAAGCTCAAGTCAGGGTTATGATTCTCAAAACCCTAAATCTATCTCTGCCTCTTTCTCTCTCGATTATCATTCTTTCATTGTTCTTGATTTTGATCCTGGTTGATCTCTTTATTCAACCTTGATTCTGTTCTTGATTCATATTGTAATAGAACTATTATCATTTAGATAATAGGATTACAACAAATTAGCTTGGGTAATCTTTGTTTGGTTCTAATTTAAGTTGATTAAGATCAATTTGTGGTTTAAGTGAGTGTTGTACTTGAATTGAGATTCAAGATCTTAATATAAATTTGTTCATGGTATCAGAGCCAAGTTTTCCTTCTTGCTCTGGATTTTAAAATTAGGGTTTATAAAAAGGGGTTTTGATCAATTAACGATTGTTAATTGATAATTGTAACGTTTTTAAGAAAACGCCTAATTTGTAAGAAAATTAGGGTTTGGAAATTTGGGGCTTTTGATTTCTAAAGGCTTCTTGGATTCAATTGATTATTGTCAGTTGATATGCTAGTGTTTGTGGTTGATTTGAGATATATTTTGGAGAAAACCCTAATTTTTCAAAATTAGGGTTTGGTGTTTGGGAATAAAGGTTCTGGGTTCTTGTTATTCTTTGACTAAGTGAATCAAATGATAATAAGAAAGTCTTTCGCTAATATTGGTTGCTGATGGCGTGCTCTGTAACACTTCTCATGCTCTATCTTCTTTATTCTTTCATTATCTTGGTTCTTAATTCAGTCTGCCATTGACCTACCACTTTAGTGGCAAGGAAACCTAAGAACTATCTGAATTGTTTCTGTTCTGTGTTATTGTTTTTTAATTGTTGCTTTATTATACCTGCTGCAAATGTCTGTTCGTAATTCTGTTTATAATACCCCTCATAATTCTGATGATGAGGACGTTAATGATCCTGTTGTCACTTTAATTAGTTAACTGGATTTAATTCATCCTCTTTATTTACATCCTAATGATTATGCTGCTTTAACTGTTGTTTCTATGAAACTTAAAGGGATTGAGAATTATCAAGTTTGGTCATGTGCTATGTTACTTGCTTTAGAGTGTACAAATAAAATTGGCTTTACTGATGGTTCTTGTGTAAGGTCTAATACTGATAAAGTTTTAGGAAGACGATAGGATAGAGTCAATGCTATAGTCTTAGGGTGGATTTTAAATTCTATTTACGAGAAACTCTTTCTTGGTCAAATTTTTTTAAAAAGGGCAAGACATGTTTGGGAAGAATTACTCCATCTGTCTCAAAATTATTGTCCACGTTTCCTTTTTGAGATGTCCCAATTTAATTGTCCACTACTAAAAATAGATAGAGAAATTTGATCAAGTTTACTATATTACCTTTGTTTGAAATTATTATTACAAACTTTAAAGAAGACTTTAATTAATTAGCTAAGGGTAAAACCGTCATTCTGCTAACAAGTAAGAAAGAGAAAGCAGTAATAAATGCACTTTTCTTAAATGATGTGTTTTTTGTCCGGAGACAATAATTTTTGGACGGAGGGAGTAAAAAAAACATATGATAAAGTAGATGGATCTGTGACCTTTAGTTGCATCATAAAATTCATACTCTGAGTCAAAATGGGTCCTCTATTGCTGATTACTATCATAAGTTGAATGCTCCGTGAAAACAATTTAATTCTTTGGTTGAGTTGCCTAGATGTACTTGTCATACTGCTGATGGTTTTAAAAAAAATCAGTTAATGAAGTTAATGCAATTCTTTATGGGTCTTAATTATACTTATATGCAAATAAGAAGTTCTATAATGTCCAAAGAAACCTTACCTGATGTTAGGAGTGCATAGGCTATTATATCCAACGAGGAACCCCACAGGATTGCCTCTGGTAATATTACTGAGACCTCTCATAGATCTCAAACTTCTGCATTCACTGCTAGTGTTCCTAATAGAGGAAATTATCAGAGATCTCGGGTCTCTAATAATGTCCCAAGACCCTCTAACATTGTCAGACCTAATGATAATAGGAATAGAAGAACTGCTTGGGGTTCTAATATGGTCTGTGAAAGTTGTGGTTTCAATGGCCACACCATAGATAGATGTTTTAAAATCATTGACTATCCTCCTGATTTTGGTAAAAAGAAGGCTGGACAAAATTTTAAAGGAAAAATGTTTCTAACAATGCTATTGGTTCTAGTTCTTCTTCTGGTTATTCTGATGAACAATTGTCTACTCTTATCTCTCTTATCAAAGAAACTTCTATTAATGGGAAAGGTGTGCAGGCCAATATGGCAGGTATAGTTTTTAACACAAGCAAGTTGTTTAATAAAAACTTTAATAATTTTTTTGCTCTAATAGTATGACTCATACTAAGCTTGAAACCAAAGGTGTTATCACGGATTTTGAGGCTAATCAGCACATTACGGCTATGTTTGGCAACAAGCGTTTTGGAGCGTTCAGGAGCGGCAATCGGTAAACATTTTAGATGAAAAGCTTGTTTGGCAACACCTCAACAAGCATTTGAATATTGTTTAACTGCTCCAATCTCAAATGCTTCTTGAAGAAGCATTTCAGAACTGCTCCAAGCAGTTTGTTATAAAATTACATTTATACCCTCAAATATAAAATTTATAATTTCTTTAATTAGGTTATATGCCCTTTTTCATAATTTCACACTTTTTAATTACACCTTACAGCTACGTTACCAAACATCTTTTTTAAACAAACAGCTACTGCTTACTGCTCCTGCTACTGCTTACTGCTACTGCTACTGCTACGCGTCGCCAAACATACCCTACATTCACTGATAAATTTCTTACTAATGTCATTGATATTTCTCATTTGAAAATTAAAGTTTCTCATCCTAATGGTACTGAGGCCTTTATTACTAAAATTAGGAATATGACTTTAACTGATTATTTGACATTATTTGATGTGTTAGTGGTGCCTGAATATTGTGTTAGCCTAATGTCTGTGCATAAGCAATGGCGGATCTTGAACATTTTTTTAGGGGGAGGGGGCGAATTATTTTTAGTATACCAAAATAAATAAGTGGACAATAACTTTTAGACGAAAAGAGTAATTTTTACACTACTCGTCATGAACTTTGAGTGGGACGGGACCCTCCCTTGCCTCCACTAAAATCCGCCACTGTACATAAGGTTGCTAGGGATAGCAAGTTGATTGTTGCTTTTGATGAGCTTAAGTGTTATATCTTAAATCAGGATTTAAAAGCAGGGAAAGTTCCGGGGACTGGTAGACAATTTGGTGGTTTATATTACTTTGATGGAAATCAAGGTAGAGAACTTAAGAGTTCTTGCATTAATAATGTTTGTTTTGTGTCTAAATATACCTGGCATTGTAGACTTGGTCATCCTGCTAACCAAGTTCTAAATGTGTTAAGACCAAATTTGTTATTTGAGAATGATAAGTCTGATGTCATGTGTGATATTTGTCAAAGAGCTAAACATACTAGAGAACTATTTCCTCTTAGTGATCATGTGTCCACAGAGATAGGTGAACTTGTTCATTTAGATTTGTAGGGACCATAGAAGGTTACTAGTATAGATGGCTTTAGATATTTTCTCACTATAGTTGATGATTTCTCAAGAGTTGTTTGGGTTTTTCTTCTAAAAATAAAACTAGAGTTTTTGACTCTGTAACAGTTTTCTATAATCTCATTGATACACAGTTTAATAAGAAAATTAAGATTTTCAGTAGTGATAATAAGACTGAATTTGTTAATCATAAGTTCACTACCTTTTGTGAAAATCATGACATTATACATCAGACTTCCTGTAGTTACACCCCTCAACAAAATGGGATTGTTGAGAGAAAGCACAAGCATTTGCTTAATGTTGCTAGGTCTCTTTTATTTTAGAGAGGGTTACCTCTTAATATGTGAACTGAATGCATTCTAACTGCTACTTATCTGATTAACATATTACCCTCTTCTGTACTGAATGGAAAGTCTCCTTTTGAGCTCATTTATAAAAAATTACCTTCTCTCAAACATTTAAGGTCTTTTGGTTGTCTTGCTTATCCTACTATTTTAAATGGTAGTGATAAATTTTGATCTAGATCTGAAAAATGTGTCTTAATTGGATATTCAAATTATAAAAGGGATACAAATTGTTTAGTCTTGATAAAAGACAAATTGTTTTTTCTAGAGATGTCAAGTTTTTAAGGATATCTTTCCGTTTAAACAAAAAATTAACATGCCTGATGAACCATCTGTTCCAGGATTAAATAATTTGAATTTCTTTGACTATGATTATCTTAATGATCATTCTGATATACCCAATGATGAGAATAGAAGTGACCCTATCCCTAATAGGTATGGCACTCCATCTCTTCAACCTGGTAGCATTTTTGAACCCCTGAATGAGAGTGAGGGAGGGTATTCTCAGGGTTCAAATATTGTTGCTAGTAAGGAAGAAAGGTCTGCAAACCATGAGGACAATCAAAATAGTATTTCATAGGGTAATGGTCCTTTATTTTCTAGTCAGAATGATCAAGATATATTTGAAACTCAAAATCTTAAGAGGTCTTCTAGGCCCTTTGTTTTTCCAAAAAATTATAATGATTTTGTTGCTGAGTCTAAAGTTAAATATGGTTTAGAAAAATATGTTAGCTATTCTTATCTTTCAAAAGATAACTATTGATTTACTTTTGTTTTAAACGAGTGTTTTGAACCTAAGAGATTTGAGGAGGTTGCCAAACATCAGCCATAGGTTGATGCTATGAATTATGAAATGGATGCCTTTTATAGAAATAATACTTGGGACTTAGTTGATCTTCCTAAAGGAAGGAAAGCCATAAGTTCTAAATGGGTTTGGAAAATAAAATATAAGTCAGATGGTGAAATAGAAAGATATAAAGTTAGATTAGTTGCCAAAGGTTTCAATCAAAAGGAAGGAAATGATTTTGATGAAACCTTCTCTCTTATTGTTAAGATTGTTACCGTAAGGTGTCTTGTTAATCTTGCTGTTCAAAATGTCTAGACTTTATATCAAATGGATGTTAACAATGCTTTCTTATATGGTGACTTGAATGAGACTGTGTACATGACTCTGCCTCCTGGTTACTTTCCTAAAAATGAAACTAGTTTGCAAATTGAATAAGTCATTATATGGGTTAAAGCAGGCTCATAGACAGTGGAATGCTAAGCTTACTTCTGCTCTTGTTGAATGTGGTTTTGTGCAGAGTAAAAGTGATTATAGTCTTTTTACTAAGAAGTTTGGTGATGTTTTTATTGCTTTACTTGTTTATGTAGATGATATTATTATCACTGGGAATAATTTGCATGAAATCAATAAGTTTAAACTGTTTCTTAAAACAAAATTCATGATCAATGATTTGGGAAAATTGAAGTATTTTTTTGGGAATTGAAGTTTTAGAAACCTCAAGTGGTATTTGCTTAAATCAAAGGAAATATTATCTTGAGCTTATTGATGAATTTGGTTTACTTGCAAGTAAGTCTTCTTATATTCCTATGCAGCCTAATATTTCCTTGTCTAGTGAACCTAAGGATGATTCTTTGCTTGAGAATATTACTGACTATCTTAGACCTTATATTGCGATGAATTTGGTTTACCTGCAAGTAAGTACTTTCTTATATTCCTATGGCAGCCTAAGTATTTCCCTTGTGTAGTGAACCAAGGAATGATTCTTTGCTTGAGACTATTACAGACTATTAAAATTAATTTTATAAACTGATATACGTTGACCACTACTAGGGCCTGATAATTGGATCTTACACCGTCGCTGGTTATACACTGTCATCTATTAGTGTGTCCTTAGATCTCATTTTATGCTCTTTGCCTCATCTTACAAGTCTCTCTTAAACCTGTAAAACTGCTTTAAAAGTTATTAGGTAACTTCACCACGTTTCGCTCCAGAAGTTTCAAAAGGTATAAATGTGATTAAAAATTTCCACAATCTTGGCAAAACACTGTGTTTTAAAAAAAGCATACACAGATGCATAATTGGAAAGATCGTACTAGATACACAAAGAAGGTCTGTTACCTTACTATGGTATTTATTTTTTTTTTTGTGTTTTATGAATGGATCCTCTTCTATTTTCCTGGAAAAAGGTCAGAAACCAAATACTATTACTAAAAAGGATTTCCTAATAATAACTATTCACGTAACTGAGTAAGAGTCCCTTACAGCCTTTGTGACTTTCTTTCCTTCAGTTAAAATTTTTCCACTTTCCATTATTCCTGAAGTATGTTCGGGTCTTAAGGATTTTCATAAAAGACTTTTAAACTAAAATAATCTATTGCCGTTCTTACAAGTCAAAAAAATTATTGCTACTAAGTATTTTTATCTCGTATCATAACATTAATACCCACACGATATCCAGGGGCAATTAAGTCATTGTGCTTCTAGCCAATAATCTATTTCGTAAAAGAACCAAACATTTTAGAATTGACTTACATTTTGTAAGAAGACACAATATGATTCTGTTCTGGGCGTAATTAATTCCTCTCAGAAAATAGAATATACACACAAATCCGGCGCGAGCGCTGCTGTATAACAGTAAAGATTGCAGTATCAAATATAAACTCAAGGATTGTGGCATTCTTAAAATAATTACTATGATTATATATCTATTTTTTGCTATGTTCTAATTAAACCTTGGTTGATATGTTGAGAAGATAAGATTAAGGTAAGGGAATGGTGGTTGAGACATACTTCTCTTATTCAAAAAGAAAACTATATTAAAGCAAAGATATTACATGGTGCTAATAATACAATGTCTGAGTCCAACACTTTAAACCCAATACTTGTCTTTCATTTTGTAGTTTAAATCTTATTTTTTGGATAGCTATGGGTGTGGTATGGTTCTCAAGCCAATTAGTGTGGGAAGGCTCCCCGCTCCCTCATCTCGATGGGGGGGTCTGCGTTCACACAAAACTATCAAGCACCCCGATCACTAGCAAAACATAAACAAATCACTATCATCATAATCTCCACCCCACCTCTATCAAAGCAATCCCCTTATTACACCCTACACCCACACACACAACACACACACGCCCACCACCACACCCCCTCCCACCAACTCAACACACCTGACAGCACACACTACCCACCCACCCAAACACAACAACCCACCCTCAAACACAAACAACCCAGCCAAACACGCAATATCTTCACTACATAACGGGGGGGGGGGGGCTAAACACCACCAAACCAACACAATCACACCACCCCCACCGACGCACTCTCACACCACCCCCAACCAATCCACAACCCATAACACCAACTATCACCCCACCTACTGCACCAACATCCTCCAGCCTCCAAAAAAAATAACAATCTATCCACTAAATACTCAAAATAAAAAACCTACTCAAACCAATCACCACATAAACTCTCTCTGCCTCTCACCTTCTATCTCCTTAAACTCTCCTAACTCCTCTCAAACTCTGTGCCTTACAACGTATCAACTTTCCCTTCTTAACCTCCCGCTCTTATCCCCATCTCCCACATCCCATCACTCCTAACATCACACTCAAAAAAAAGAATCTAATCACTTATCCTCAGCCCAAAAGTCTATATTTCCTCATCTCCATCTCTCACACTGTGCGCTCTATTCTCTCTATCACCCATCATCCCCAACCCTCTTACTTTCCGTCTCTCTTTTCTCATTTCCCACTGCGGTATACCCGCCTTCCTCATGGCCTATGCTCTTGCCTTATATTCTTCTCCGACGTAATATCGTTAGTTTTTCTCTGACTGTCTAGTCTCTCTTTCTTTCCCCCTCTCTCTCTCTTCTTATCTCTCTCTGCCCATCTTTCCTTCCTCCGCATTACTGCCAATCTTTACTTTTAGCGCTTCACCTCAGCTCCCTTCCTCGATTATCATATCTTTTTTATCATTTTTCTTTTTAAATCTCTTTTTACCCATTCTTTTTTATCCTATTATGATTTTTTTTACATTATTAAGGATCATTAGTGTCATTCTTTTTCATTGTTCCTTCTATGTGATTTTGGATCTTTGTTTCTTTTTTTGGTTTGATCTCTTAATTCTCAACCTTGACTCTTGATCTGTTCTTTGATATGACATAATCTACTAATATAAAACGACAAGTCGATCATTTAGAAGATTAATAGGAAGTTTACTTAGAACACAGACTGAGCGCATGGGGGAGACGGGGGAAACTCCTTGGGGGGTGTGAGTAGGGGGGCAATAGAGGAAGTTTTCCTACCAAATGAGAGAGCGCGAGATTGTGTCATTAGCGAGCATCAAAACGTGGGGGTTGAAATGATGAGGGGGGGGGGGGGGGGTGTTGGTAAACATGAATTGAGAATTAAGTAGGTAGATGCTCTTCTTATTTCGAGTTCTTAATATATCTTTCCTTCTTCTTTCTTCTTTTTTAGAGAGAGGCGTTTTCTTTCAGTTCAACTGTCTCGCCACATCCAGTTGTTTCTGTTTTCGGACCCTCCACACACACTTTTTGAGAGGGGGTGAGTTTTGGAGAGAGTTTTTCAATAGTAGGAGGGGGTGGTGGGGGGGGTGGGGTGGGTTGGTGTGGGGGGGGTGGGGGGGGTTGTGGGAGAGGGCGTTGGGGTGTGCTTATTGTTGTTCTTTTATTTATTCATCGTGCTAGTGGGGTGGGGGGGGGGTTGAAAGATAAATTTGATATCTTTTAAATTTGTTTTTAATTAAAAAAAGAAAAATTAAATAAAATTATGGACAATTTTAAATAAAAATAAACAATGGTTATTTCGTTAAAAATGACACAATAAAAAAATCACAAAGATCAAACTCATTATATCATATATGAGAACAACCACAAACCCCCACAAACTAAAAAAAATCCCTAACTAAGAAACAAACATAAACATAATCACAAAACTTATAACTATAAAATAATCAACACATATCAAAAATCACAAACTATAAGCCCCACCCCCTACTCACCCGTTCCCACCAATCCCATAGCTCACACACACTTCACAAAACTCTCTATCGTCCAAACGCCCCCCCCCCCAACCCCCACCTCCTCCCCCCACCCCCCCCTCCCCTCTACCACACCTCCCACTTCACCCCTTCCCCCACCACACCAACAACCCGCTCCTCCCCACCACCAACACACCACCACCGTCTCCCTTCTTTCCCAACACCCCACTGCCACCCACCCCCCCACCCCCACACAACACTTCCCCCACCCCCCGCACCCCCCCACCCCCCCCCACCACTCCCCCCCAACACTGCCCCTCCCCCCCACCCCCACCCCCCTGCCTCCCACCACCTCCGCACACCCCCACCCTCACGCCCTACAAACAGCGAACCTTTCCCACAACACCCACCATCTCCACACCACCCCACCCCCCTCACCCCCCCCAACAACTCCCCCACTCCACCCACATAATACCCCTAACAACCGCAACCAGCGCACACCCTCCCACCCATAACAACACAGCCAACCAAACACCACTACAATAAACACTAAACATCAGAAATCCAAGACAAACACCAACACAAACCCTGAAAAAACTACCCAAAAACGAAACCTAAAACAAATACTAAAAACTAACAAACAACCCAAATAATCCAAAAACCCTAAAAACGAGAACTTCTAGAAAAACCTAAAGCAAAAACACCTATAAAAGTATACAATAATAAAAGCCAAAAACAACTATAAAACAGTGCTGTGAGTGTACAATAAGCCAACAACAAAAACAAAAACAGAACTAAACTCAAAACCCTAAAAAACTCCCCAAACATCATCACGATAAACTATAGGCCCAAACCAAAACGCAAAAAAATACCTATAAGAAAAACACACCAACCCCTGTAATCAACACGTAAATACTAAATCAACTCCATGAAACAACTATAGCCAAAAAAAACCAAAAAAAAAAACACAAAAAACTTAAAAACCCAAATAATGAACACCACCATACATCAAACACACCCCCCAAACATCGAACTATCCAACACTACTACCTCACACGAAAAAGTCCAAACTAAAAAACAAATCACGTCCAACACTAAATCTAATTAAAACCCAACAATCCCATAAAACCCACCCAAACACCCCACCCCGCCCACAATACACTCACTGCCCACAGCCCCCACCCCCCACCCCTTCCCCGCACCCACCTCCCCCCTACCACCCCACCCCCCCCACCCCTCCCCCCAACAAAACCCCACTCCTCTGTCCGTCTCCCCAGCCAACCCACCCCCCCACTCACCTCTCCGCCCCCCCCCCACCAAGACACCACGATACCTCACCCATCAAGAGCTATCTCCCCTCCCCCCCACCCCCCCCCCCCACACACCCCCACCATCCACACACCATAACGCAACCAAACAACCTTCTACCTCACTCAAACGCCTCCCCCCGATCAAATCCCCACACCCCCCCATCCTCATCCACCCCACCCACCCCACACACCACCAAACCCGTGTCCCAACACCCCCCCAAACATGACACCCAACCCCCATCCCCCGCCCCCACCTTCCCCCCCCCAACCCCCCCCCCCCCCCCGTACACCCCCCTCCCCCCCACACCCCCCCCCCCAAACCCCGCCCCCCCCCACCCCAAATCCGCCAAACCCTTCACACCCACCCCCAGCACCCCCCCCCCACACTCCCCCGCCCCCGCCCCACCCCCCCCCCCCCACCCCAACCCACCCCCAACACACCCCCCCCCCCCCCCCCCCCCCACCCCCCACATACCCCCCCACCCTCCCTCCCATCTACTCTTCCAAACGCCCCCACCACCCACCCCTACACACCCTCACCCCACCCACACAACACACTCCCCACCACACCCCCACAAACCATACCCCACACAACCAACAACAACACCACACAAAACCCAAAAACCAACCCACACCTCCCACCCCACACACACCCCCCCCCAACCCCACTCACCACAAACACCGTGTCCCAAATGCTAACCCATCATCCTAAACAATCTTTCCCCCCCGAATTAGTTTTGTATTTGTCAATCATCCCAAAGTCTGGCCGATTAGATTGGATACATAGATATATTGATTAGGACAAAAAACCACCCATAATGCATAAACGTCCTTACATGTTGGGATTCTTGATTTGATGAGACAAAATAAATAAAAGAATCAGAATCGTCATTAAAGAATTTTACAAGCTGGTGGAGAATTATGGAAGATTTGGTCAAAGATATCAAAAGATGAAGATTCTGGAAGATCTCCTTAAAAAGATAAAGATAACAGAAGATATTTCTTAATGTTTAAAAGATTTACTTGTTTATATCTTTATGTTAACTTCCTTTGTAAGTCATGATCTCTCTATATAAAGAGATCATAGACACATAGTTTTAGTATCCAGAAAAGTGTGTGTGTGTACACTGGATCAATGTAGACGTCTAGTTGGTGTGTGTAGCCTCAAGATCAAGGTAACTTGATCCTTGTTACAGGTGGTAACACGATCTATACTGATCATATAGATTTGGGGCTTGGTGAAACGTTTAATGATAAAACCTTGTTTAATATCATTGTGGTCTTTGATTAATTCTGCTGTGCTAATTGGTATCAATGATATTTGTAAAATATATCTTAGATGGGCTTAAACGATCTTCACAGTTAATACAAATTATAATCAAACCTTAAACTTTTATAAAGGACTAATCTTAATCTAATTTTATGTACTTAAGTAAAATCTTCAATTTTAATAAATTTTATGAAATTTGTATATTTAACGAATGCTACACTTACGTCAATCTTTTTTTAAATATAATTATTGTCATTATAATTATTATTATTTTGTTGATCTTAGTATTAAAACTTCGTAAACGTACGCTTTTATATACGCATTCTTACTAAAACCCCAAGTGCATTTCACGCTTTGAGTTTTTCATCATTGTAACATTTATAGAAATTCAAATATAGGTTGGGTTAGAATCTAACCATAGTTGAGTTAACGAATGGTATGAGTTGTCAAAGAGAATATTCCAAGGATATGTCAAACTTAGGCACAAAGTGTGGATGTTGTGCGAGGGAAAATATTTTGAATTTCAAACTCAACGTGTTGTGAGTGAGTGAGTGAACTAGGTGAGTGAGTAAGTAAGTGAGTTGGATATGAGTTGTAAAGCTAAAGTCAGTAAAGAAAATGGGCCTAATCTACTTTAAAAAAGCTAAGAAAATCTTTTGCTAAGCAGAAACAATAAGCTTAATAAGCAGAAATTAACTATACAGTTACTAACAGTCACTAACAGTTAATAATACCAGTACTAACTTGGGTTAGTAATCGCGAGCTTTGAGTTAGTTACTAGTTCTGCTAGCTTTTAAAATAATAAAATGAACTGCAGTACTAACTATAGGTTACGTACTGCTGGTCTCAAAAGCCTTAAAGTTTCAATAAAATCATTTTTTCTTTATTTAAAGGATTTGGTCCTAAGTTGTTAAAAACAGATTATCAAAGAACAAAATAAGACACTTATAATCAAGAATAAGCACTTAAATAAGCTGAAATAGTCTAACAGTTTTAACAAATGAACTAACAGTACTAACTAAGAGATTTGCACAAATCACTTTTAAACTACATACTAAGCTAAGTAAGCACGTAAAATCATAATAAAGCAATAAATAAAGCAATTATAGGTACCAATAAGTACTTATATGCAGTTCTGCAGTAGATAAGAAAAGTAAGAAAAAGAGAGACTTACAACACCCTTGCTCAAAACAGGGCTAAACCAAGAATCTACAAGCTCTAGCTTGTATAATATAAAAAACCCCAAAAAAACAAAAAATAATAAATAAAAATAGCTTCAGTAGTGTCCATCAAGCCCATCCAGAACTGGGCTTTATCATCCATAAAATAGTTGTGGTGTATTGAGACGTGATTTTGTGATTTTCTCTTAAAATACTTGCCTTCTTAGGTTTACGTAATTAAAGCAGTTTATAAACAAGCTCCCTTCTTCTCACTTTTATGGTGTTGAGAGCTTTCTTGAACCAAAACAACACAATAAGAAACTTAAACCACTTGGGATTGTAAATTGCACTTAAAACCTCAAATGTTGTATTAAAAACTTAAAAGTTTTACAAAGATGAGTAGAAGCTTAAAGACATTAAAACAAAACTAAAAAAATAAGCTAAGATATTCTAAGATTAACTAGTTGCCTCAAAGGCTTACAAAAGGCTCTATTTATAACCGAAGTCTTCTCTTTGGACTTGCAGCTTGTGCTTCTTTTGTGAGAGCTTCATTAGGTGTTTTTGTTGTCGTGAGACTTGACAAAGTAATCTCAGACATTCAATCTTCTTGTGCTTCTTTTTAAGTCATCTAAGCCATCGAAATTACTTGGAAATGGTGAGGGATTGCCAACTTGGCAATTATACAGCTGGGGGGGGGGGGAATAGTGGAGTGGTTGAAATGATTTATCCAGGGCGTTGGTATGGTTTGCAGGGTAAAAGCATGGGAGGACATCCCTTAGTTGTAACTGGGTTTTGTTGGGCGGGAAAATGGTTTTGGGTAGGTTGGCAGTTTTGGCCCCTCATCTCTTATAACTTCATTGCAAACTTCGCCCGGTTTGTAATTTCGACCCTTGTCTTTTAACTCTTGCAATACAACTTGAGGTTTGGCAATTATAGTCCCTCAAGTTATACTTTCTTCATTTGGTTAACTTTTGACTTTGTCTTTTCTATTCCGTACTCGGTTTTGTCGTTTGTGGCTTTGTTTTTGTCCTGTTCTTGAATATCCGTTTCCTGCACAATACAAATGCAAAACATACAAATACGATGTATTTTGGTACGTTTTTAGTCATTTAAGTTCGTTTTTAATGGAAAATGGTATGTGTAATTAAGCACATACCAAAATCCCCCATACTAAGGTATTGTCGTGTCCTCACGCAATGTTATGAAGTAAACACTCAAGAAAACTAAGAATCTCGAACCCCCTCGACTAATTACCTTGAAAAGTAGCAAAGTGTTCGTCAAGGGGAACTAAAGAATCAATAGCTTCGACAAGTCCCGTTTTCACCAATTTTTTTTATATGTACACTAACTATCCCTAATATTTTTGGATTTTCCTTTTTCTTTTCTTAACTAACATGTTTGACTTCCTTTATTTTATCAACACTGGGATCATAGAATGAGAAGCGCCCGTAGAATAATCTACGGATGTCCTGACGGATAAATTCATCGTCCCCGATTTTTCACTAGTTCCAAACCAAGCAATTAAACAAGATCATTTGTCAAATATAGTCTAATGCTAAGCATCTCAATAATGATTGTCTTGTGAATTTTAAACTCCCCAGCTACGGATATATGATTTAAATGTGTGTACTCATTTCAACTCATCCATAGATCAACTTTTTATCCATAGTCGTAATTATAGTGGAATCACTGAATCTCAACAACTTAATAGGACCTTGCCAAACTTGATTTTAAAGAACGAAAAATTTAACCTGTAGACTTTTTGCAACATCTTCATCATCATAATCATAAGTTCTTAAAGCTAGAATGCGTTGCTTAGTTTGAAAACACCTACCTAGGACTCGCTACTAGTAGGATATCATAACCAATGGTGAACCGGTGTTCTTAGTTTGAAAAACCCACCCTGTGCTATAGGTAGTGGGAAATCACACTCAACACCTTCTTCCTAATACAGTAATACAGTAGAAACTCTATAAAATAATACACTTGGGACCACCAAAATTTATTAATTAAAAGAGTTATTAATTAATCGATAAATTAATAATTATTAATTTATATATTAATTAATATTTTATTAATTTATAGTATACAAATGGTTGGAAGAAAAATTCTCTATATATTAATTAATATTTTATTAATTATTGTATACAATGCATGTATATCAAATGAACGGCCCAATTTGAAAGAAACCTTCAATCTCCCACCTTATTATGCTTCTTGTGTTCAATGTATCACTTTATGGACATTAAAAATATTTTCTATATAAATACAAGATCAAAATAGGTTAACACAAACAAATCATACACACAACATGGCTTCCCATCTTAGAGACGAGATTCAAGGGGAAATTGATTTCAACAAAAAACAAAAGACAATTGAGTCATTTTTCAAGAAACCTTCATAAATCATTCATGTAATATGCTATATATAAGGAATTATTAATTTATATTTTATATGGGGTCTAAAGAAATTATCAAAAATGTATTATCTTATAATTTTAGCGAATTATTAATTTAGCACCCTATCCCCGAGTCGGGACCGGCAAAAAATATTATCTTAGAGAGTTTATTAAATAATCGAGTATTAATTTATCGAGTTTCTACTGTATCATCTAAACCCTTCAAATTTCTTGGTGCCCAATCCAATTGATCTCAACCATCGAATCCTTGTCATTAACCTTTAACGAATAGAATCATAGAGGATTGCCAAGGTGTACATAAGCCCATGTGGGGGTAGGGTTTGTTTTGGGAAGAGGTGAGGGTGATGTTTTGGCTGTTTGTTGCAGAGGTGTAAGGGAAAAAGATGGGTGAATAGGGTTAATGGATTTTGGCGGGTAAATTAAGGTTTAAGGGTGCAGGGTATAACAAGGTAAGAGGTTTAGGGAATGGGCAAAAATGGCCCCTAAAGGTATATTATTGTGTTACATCCATTGTCCTAATAACTTTCATTGTTGGTCCCTGAGGTTGGGTTGAGGTTTGCACCGTTAGTCCTTTTGGACTAACAATGTTAGTTCTTTAGGGACTAACGGTGTAGGGATAGTGGTGTTAAGTGCTAACACCCGTTAAGTGGTTTTTAAAAAAGGTTGGGCCGGTTGGTTTAAATGTCTAAGTCTGAAGTCTAGGCGGGAACTTTCTTGAATATATAAGTGAAAAGTACTTATCAAAAAAGTTAACAAAGTACAAAGTGAGTGATAAAATGGAAAAGCTGTCAGCACTATTTCTTAAAAGTATGGTTGGCCGTGTACAAGTAATACAAGGTTTTAAAGTACAAATGTACTTATCCAATAAGATCTAGACATGATAATTTTGTCACATGGGGTATTACCTTTTACTTTGCCTATAAACAAGAAACTTGTTAAAGAGTAAATGTTTTTTTAACGGCGTTAAAAAGTAAATGTTTAAACTATTACTATACAATTAATGTGAGACATGTTTAATAGCACATTTACTCCTCTCAAATAGAATTAAGTCCTCGAATCATAAATTCGATTAGTAAGCATAATTCTTATTCAAACATTAACTTTGGTTATAATTTACCGGGGTTATGTCCCCTTTACCAAAAAAAAAACATTAACTTTGGTTTACAATGAGTTTATGAGTATATAATACACGTAAGAATTGGTCCATTCAACTTAGTTTTAGTAATCCGCAAGTAAATTTGATTAATTCTTTGATTAACTTCTAATAAGGAATTTGAACGGTATCAAATACTATGTATTATTTATTACGTTTATAACTTGTTATTAGTAATTTAATTACATTAATAGAATGGAACTGGGGGGTGTTTACCTTTACTCTCTCACTGAGAGAGGTCATTTATATGCTTACACTCTTCCTAATAAGAGGTTAATTAAGACCCTCATAGTAAATCAATTAATTTGGTAAACACTCCCTTAGTTAGATTAACAAAGTTAATTACTTTAACCAAGTTAAATGGAACAATGAGTAATCTCAGAACAGTTTGATTTATAAAACTATTTCAAAATGGTTCTAGAAGCTTTTATATTCAAAATCCACCATGTGAGTTGAGTTCCCAACTTCAGAACTAAAGGGAGGTGTTTCATCTTCTGCCCCTAAATTGGAAGTTGGAATTTTACTAAGTGAAAAAAGCAAATACTTTACTACTTAGTTGACATGGAACCTTATTTCATTAACCGCCTTAATGAGCGTCCCTACCAACCCAAAACGACAAATGGCCTATGAATAACTTGACCTCCGTGGACACATGATAGGAAGGAGTTTAATCAAGACCAACGCCTTAAAAGCTCTTTTTATCCATGTCCTACCAGATGAAATAATGAAGTTTGGTCATTGACTAGTTCACACCAACTTTAAAGGTCCTTGCAAATACTAAGGAATATAAGATGATGAAAGTCTCTCACAAACCTATACCTGTTACAAACCTACTTAAAGAACTGTCAAATGATGAATGTCACACTCTCAAACTTGAGATTAAACACAAATTTATGTTTGTGAACATTATGTTAGAGCTGTTTGCTACAACATAAGCAGTTTAAAAGAAAGAATCATAAAAGACGAGCAATGTGAAAAGATTTATAAAACAATCAATAACAAAATCCTGAATCTTAATTCAGGAATAATAATCTCTCAAACAATAAGCTAATCTCAATCAACAACTCAAAATTAAACCAAAAGTTACCACAACTAAGCTGTTGTAACTCTATTATCTAAATGATAATAGTTTTATTACAATATGAAAAAAGAACAGAATCAAGGTTGAATAAAGAGATCAACCAGGATCAAAACCAAGAACAATAAGAGAGAGTGATTATAAAGAGAGAAAAGGCAGACATAGATTTAGGGTTGTGAATAAATCATAACCCTAACTTGAGCTTATATACCCAGCTTAGGAGATTGACCACTTGGCAACTCTAGCCTTCCATCTTTTAGCTTTCTTCTACTTGAGCCCAAAGCTATCCAAAACAGATATAAACTACCAATTAGAAAATGACAATATCATTCCCTGTAATATATGTTTGAGAATAGGAGTAGTATTCTCAACACCCTCCCTTAATCTTATTCTCAAACATATCAACAAAGTTCCATTTAAAACATAGCAAATTATGCTGTTTAATGTCCAATCCTTTAGTTAGAATATTTGTATTTTGATTTGCAGTATCTATTTTCTCAGTTTTAATTACCCTAGCAAGAATTTTTTCTGTTACAGATTAATAAGACACCTAACAGTAACAATCTTAACCACGGGAGATAAGGTTTCATCAAAATTAATTCTCCCCCTTTGATTGAAACCTTTGGCAACTAATCTAGCTTTATATCTTTCTATTTCACCATCTGACTTATATTTTATTTTCCAAACCCATTTAGAACTTCTGGCTTTCCTTCTTTTAGGAAGATCAACTAAGTCCCAAGTATTATTTCTATAAAAGGCATCCATTTCATAATTCATAGCATCAACCTATGGCTGATGTTTGGCAACCTCCTCAAAGCTCTTAGGTTCAAAACTCTCGTTTAAAACAAAAGTAATGCAATAGTTATCTTTTGAAAGATGAGAATAGCTAACATATTTTTCTAAACCATATTTAACTTTAGACTCAACAACAAAATCATTATAATTTTTTGAAAAAACAGAGGGCCTAGAAGACCTCCTAAGATTTTGAGTTTTAGATATATCTTGATCATTCTTACTAGAAAATAAGGGACCATTACCCTCTAAAATACTATTTTGATTGTCCTCATGGTTTGCAGACCTTTGTTCCTTACTAGCAACAATATTTGAACCCTGAGAATGCCCTCCCTCACTCTCATTCAAGGGTTCAAAAATGCTACCAAGTTGAAGAGATGGAGTGCCATACCTATTAGGGATGGGGTCACTTCTATTCTCATCATTGGGTATATAAGAATGATCATTAAGATAATCATAGTCAAAGAAATTCAAATTATTTAATCCTGGAACAAATGGTTCATCAGGCATGTCAATTTTTTGTTTAAACGGAAAGATATCCTTAAAAAACTTGACATCTCTAGAAAAAACAATTTGTCTTTTATCAAGACTAAACAATTTGTATCCCTTTTATAATTTGAATATCCAATT
>BQNB010122059.1:0-14796 GCA_026074375.1 Tanacetum coccineum
TGCCCGGGGTGGGGTGTACACGCATAAAAACGGCACCAGGTTCCCATCTTTGTTTTTAAAACCCACATTACCAGTTGTAGGTATTATTAATAAACATGAGTATGAAGTTTATCAGCGTTCTAAACGCGGATACCGGGGCACTAGGGTACTCAAAAATAAATCGCGGGGGCACAAGTCAGCTACACGCGACCGATATGAAATACCCGTCAACAGCCAACGAGCATAATCTTTAACCCGCATGACCATATCCGCGGGAAAAACTCCCAGATAAACACAGCCATCACGAGCGGACATCCGCAAGTAATGGTTTCTTTCTCGTCCAATCCCATTTAAAAAAAAGGCTCACAGTTAAGTTTTCAGAAGAACTTGTTATGCCAACATATTTTCACTTTAAGTAAGAGAAAAATTGGTATTAGTCAACCGGTCCAACTTAACGAAGCCCAGCCTAACCATGACAGTTTCTAATATATTATATCCAGTTTGACCTTGAACAAACGTTTAATCAACACCAATGTGGACCCAGCCCCACCCATACACGCCCACTACTAGCACTAATGTTTAGGAAAAAAATGTAAAAGACTTTAATAATTTGGTAAGTGTATAATCCTGGTAGTATAGTTAGTTTGGCCATACTAAGAAAAGTCAGGTCAGTACGATAGTTAATCTGGCAGTACACCAACTCCGTCAGTCTACTCGCAGTAAGACTTGCGTGGTCCAGACACACACACTAAACGCACTCCCAGTACACTCAAGATTCTACAGTACCAAACACAAACACAAAGTTAGTTAAAGGACTGTCTATGGAACAGAATAGAAGATTATAAAGTCTAATCTTAGAGTATTTTAGCGAGAAATCTTAAGGAAAATGATTAATGGAATAATCTATTCAACAGCCACATTTCTCACTTTTTTGTAAAGCCTTTGCCAACGAAGATTTTCGCAACTCACTTCTGCGTAGTATTACACACACGAGCCCATCCCCCGGCCCATCAATCGCTTGTCCGAACGTGATTAGACACAGAGTTAGAAAGAATCTCCCGAACACAGCATTGCAGCTTAATAACACTCTACTTGACTGTGCAGAGCTCACACTATTTTCAAATCCGTAAACTTCTATCACCGTTCCGCTGTTATATAGGTACGATACTCCGCAGTAACACTTGAGAGAATATTCATAAGTCCATCTCCCTTTACTTAGATCAGCATCCCCACACGGATTTGCTTATGATAGATATATAATATATACTTCCATCGTCTCAACTAATGACCTTATCAAACAAAAGCATATACGATTCGCAAGCACGCGAAGGACCCTAACAAAGTGGATAGATGCAGAGCCAATAAAGGACTCTGAATCACAGAGGCCAACCGACCAAAGACACACCACCACAACACCGTACTCACTCCAGAGCGAGATTTATCTGCTTATACCACACCTCGAACCACACACTCCTCAACGCTTGCTTCGTTTCTAGTAGTCTTCCTTCGACCACATCTCAAGTATGAAGAAACAAACCATGAAGATGCATCAGTGCTCTAAACAACAACACAGTGATATCCTCAAGACAACTGCTATCTCAAATATCAAACTCGCGCCAATTCCCATGAAGAAGAAGAGGATAAGATAAATATGAGCTAATGGAGACTAGAGCATGTACCTTGGAGCGGCACGATTTCGGACAGAGAATTTTCAAAGATTAGAATAAAGTAAAGAATGATATTTAGAGAAATGAATTCGAATGAGAAATCAATTGTAACTCCCATTGTTGGTAACAAGAGTGAGAAATTAACATGAAAAATATAATAAAACATAAGTTTTTAGTATTATTATTCATCATTTAAAAAACATTGTTTGTTTATTTTGTTATTCGCAACAATTTTATACAAATCGAAATATGGCAAAACTCATATATTCATATCTTTCTTGTCCTCCATTAAATACAAATATTTGTTTCTGAGTTTGTGAAACTAGTTGGTAATTCAAGTGGAGGGCTATTGAAAATTTAGCAATCAAAATACATAACGCTGTGTTTACCCAAAAATTTGAAGATTTCGTTTTGTTGATTTCAAATCGATACTTTGTTCTTCTATAATTTATAATGGGAAGTAAAGATTGAAAGCCCACAATGGTGGCCAATTTATTTCTTTGAATCATCTGAGAGAGTCACTCAAATTAGCAATGGAAACTATTCTCAATTGTAGATCTGCAGATATTAGAATTGAAATTGGTTTGAACATCTTGATTTTGTATGGAATGTGACTTGCACGTGACATAATGTATTTATACCTCTCTCCTTTAAATGGGTCCCTCTCTCATTAGTTAGAAAAAACACGGAGAAATTTTTTTCCATAAAATTTCCACACAAAATGAAGAGAATTTAAATTACAAAGGATCCTATTCTCGAGAATTCCCATCTCGCCGTGTCCCTTTTTCTCTAGTCAACCAAACAAAGGAAACCGAGTCATTTCCTTTTCTTTACCTCCATTTCTCTCTACCAAACATGCCCTGAGTACATTGACAATGATGTTTGGAAGGTAAATCAGAATGGAAACTCAATAAGGAGATGTCAACTGAGAATGAATAGTATTGTTTCGAATACTTTCACCAGTAACGTTCGCAGAGAGAAATTCAAGCAGTTGAAAAAGGAAAGTGAAGGCTAAGATATCTTGCTGATTGGCCATTCCCAAGAGCATATAAGAAGCATTTCATGGAATCGAGCGTGGATGATGCAAAAGAGAAACACAAACTCTGGCCAGAGCCCATCAGAACTAGGTTTGCGGTGGTAATAGACAAAATTCAAAGAAAATGCAGAAGGCTGTTTTCAAACAACAGTTTGAAGCATTTAAAATATCCAGTTCAGAAGGGTTAGAAAAGGGGGGGTTAAAAAAGGGATATGACAGATTCCAACAATTACTTTCTCATTGGAAGCTCAAGTGCGGACTGAGATGCAAATCATAAGTTTCTCAGATCTTTGCCCCCAGCATGGTCCAATCTGGCAATGACTATGAGAACTAAACCAAAGGTTGGACACTATATCTGCGAGAGCGATGCGTTTTACAATAAACCAGTTTTATTTGAGCCGTTTTGAGCAGTGAAATCAAAGGTGCCTCAAAAGCAGCTGCAAGTGCTCAAAATGTTGCTTTTGTTTCTCCCAAGCATAAAAGCCATCACTAATAAGTTAAGTACTGGTGCCTACAGTACTTGCACAGTCCTTCTACTCTCTTCAACAATATTCCTGAAAAAGTTCTTGCTGGTTTTCAGCTGATGAAAGTTATCTATTCCCCACTGTTTGCCAAACAAGTCAAGACTAGACTTGCTTCATGGAAAGATCTGGAACAAAATTGATGATTTAGACAATTGAAGAGATGGACATAAAACTGGCAGATACCATGATTGCTATTCGATAATGAAGAAAGTTCTATAAGAAACAACAGAAAGAGAGTCCGTAGTGGATGGAAAAACACCTGTATGCTTTGACAAAAACAGAACTTGAAATGCTTCAATTGTAACAAATTGGGTCACTTTGCTAGGGATGTCACAAATGGGACACCATGATGGAAAGAAAGAAGAGATACTCATTTTATCACATCAATAAAGCTGGTAAAGCAAGAGAACATTCAGATGGGCTTGCTGACAAAGATGATGGTAATTGTCTCAATTGGGGAGAACAATACTGAATTGAAAAAGACAAATCATTGGCACTGTATGGCTAATCAGCTACAAGCAATGAGATAACTTTCTGTGTTCTAAACTTTCAATTGATTCCAAACAATACCCTTAACACATGTGTGATGAACAAATGAATCAGTTAGGTGATCTACGAGAAGCACAAATCCATAGCCTATAGTCAAGCTTTTCAAAGAAACAGAAGCTCAACTTGTTACTTTCCAAAATAGCAACTTTTTTTCTCTAAATGAAAAATCTTACATTTTCAGGCTAATGAAATATATGAAAAAGATGAAAAAAAGCTTAAAAGATATATAGAAGAATAGGAAAGACTAGCTGTAAAAGAAAAAGGACAATTGAAGAAAAACATTAGATACATCGGAAATATTCTTCCAAGAATCATTGGAAGATTAATTAATACTGGCATGAGTTTCAAATTAGTAAAAGTTTGTCTTAGTATTTTGAAATGACAATCAAACAATAAGGTTCTAATTATGTAGAACGACACTTGAGAATTTTTTCTGTTTTTAATTGTTCAAAAGAGGATTTAGTTGGAAAACCTTTGTACAGTAATTTTACAGAGACAAATGAAATTTTAAAAGTGTTCCACTCCCTTAAGTGGATATTATACTCCTACAACCACGAAGAAAAAATTGATGATGTCTTTATAAGTTTTATGGTAAAAAGGGACCATCAAGAGCCTGAAACCCAATGTATCAGATGATAGATCCCAGTCGATGATTACTAACATCTAGCTAATGAAGTTGCAGGATCTCTGGGAACTAATCCTCTGAACATTCATTCTGATGATCCGAATCTGAGATTTCAGTGTACCTGCCAGAAGTGTATGTGTCTACACCTAATAACAACAAATGAAACAAGGTGTTCTAGAGTACAAAATCAAAAGGAAGTTGAACCTAGTTGAGTTTCAGCAACATAAAAACTCTAAGACAACTAATCAAAAGATCAGCAACACCTAAAGGTAACATAGAGAAGAATTGAATGCTATGATGAAAGAGAACTTAGGGTAATGATACTCCTTTCACAAAAGAAAAATGTTTTTTTTGTGTATCTAAGTCATTTGATAGTAAAGATTGTGACTATTATGAAAGATAATGCTCAAAAACACTAGGCGATAGGTTAATGAAAACAAAGGGTTTTTAAATACTTGTTAATAATGACCAAATTAGCTAACAGGGTTAAACATTCTAATAAATATTGTTCCTAGATCAGTACAACATAATGCTGGTAGCACCAAACATTAATTCTGTTAGGCCCTAATATTAATAACTGGTTTAGGACAAACAATAATTCCTGTTAGGCCCAATATTAAATACTGGAAGGACAAATGTTAATTCCTGTTAGGCCTAGATATAATACTGAGTAGTTTCTAATGTTAAGACTGTTTAGATCTAATACAGCCAGTACCATAAACAAGACCCCATACGAGCTTTAGTCCTAAAAGACCACAGGTGAATCAATTTAATCAAAGAGGGCATTTTTCCAAATCATATCATGCTGTAAAAACCCTTTGCATTAAACTTACAGCACAAACTGTCCACATTCTCGGACTAGCCGTAAAGGGAAAATGGAGATTCTGATTTTAGAGACCTCAAACAGGTTATTACTTGGAGAACACTAAACCAAAATTCCAATTGTGGACAGTGGAAACCAACTTTAATTAAGAACTGTGAATGTTAAAGGTCCACAAGGCAGACCACAACGCCTGAAAAAAGGAATGTTAAAGGTCCACAAGGCAGACCCAAGCCTGAAAAGGCCTGGGTCCCTAAGAGAAACTAATTTTCTCTTTTTCATGTGCAGGATCATCCACTGAAAAACATGGTAGATAAAGGTATGTTTGATCAGTGTTGTAAATATCGGCCTTGGCGGCCGATATATCACTGATATATCGCTTATCGGTGGTCAACCGATACGTTTTTTCACTTATCGGTAAAAAATCGGTTTTGGTCAAAATCGGTCAAAATCGGTCAAAAATCGGTCAAAATCGGCCGATTTTTTTTTTTTTTTTTTTAATTCTGATTTTCTTGATCGTGATTTAATAAAAGTATACAAAACTGAATTAAAACCACACATAATGTATATTTTACAACATATACATAAGATATAGTTTAAAAACATAATAAGAAATAATAAAAAAAAACTTATTAAATATATATATAGTTTAGCAAAATTCCTTTATAATTTATGGTCTGCCCGCCGAGAAACGCGATATATCGCCGCCCAAGACCGTTATATCGCTTAACAGGGGGTCGAACCGCGCCGAGGTAACCTGCCGAGCATTTTACAACACTGTGTTTGATAGTGGATCTCATGGCACATAGACAGGTAACAAGGATCAACAGGATCAACTAGAGGATTTTGAAGAAATTCAATGGGGTCTTACCTTATGGAGGTAAACAAGGCATACATATCCTGTAAAGGAAAATAAGAGTTGGTAATTTTAGATTTTGAGTAGTGTGTCTTTTGTACAAGCATATTAGTGCATTTAACCTTTTCTCAATATCACTAAATATGTGATAAGCAGCACAAGGTTCTTTTTACTCAAAACTAAATATCTTGTTATGTCTTCTGACTTTAAGATGCCTGATGAAAATCAGATACTTCTAAAGGTCCCTAGACATCACAATATGTACAGTTTTGATATGAATACCAACATACTGTGGTGCCAGAGCAAAAGTTTTATCCTGTTTTGATTGCATAAACCACATCTATTAATCTAAAAAATTGTTGGCCAGAAGGTTAGGTCCTATCAATTTTAAAAACCTAAACAACTTTGTAAGGGAAACCTTGTAAGAATGTCCTACTTGCCCAAGTGGAAGTTTATCAAAAATGACCATACATGTGTTGCCTGCCATAAAGGTAAACAACACAGGGCCTCCTGCAAATCCAAATTAGAAAGATTAATCACTGACCATTACACACCAATAGCATATGGATCTTTTTGACCTACTTCTGTAAACACGCATTAATCATGGCTAGTTTAATGCCTTGTAATAACTGATGATTGTACCAGATTTGAGTTGCGGTATTCTTTTTGCCTCTAAGATGAAACTAGGGCATTCTTCAGAACTATCATAAGCAGATTGAAAACCAGCTAGTCCATAGGGATTAAAATCCAATTAGAATCAGATAATGGCAGGCACGAATTTAAGAATGAGATATCACTTGAATTTTTGTGGACGAAAAAAGGGAATCACTAAACCTAGTATAGCAATCCAGAACACCACAACAGAATGGCGAGTTGCCTAAAACCTAGGAATCTGCGAGCGGACCCTAATTGAAGGCTTTGCAAGACACTATGCTAGCAGACTCACTCTTACCAACTACTTATATGGCAAAATAAGCTTTCCTATTTTTTTAATAGCGGTGAAGATGACATAAACCTCAAAACATAAACATCCTTATGACTTTGTTTGGCTCACAAAACCAATTATCAGCTACATATGAACCTTTGGGTGTCGGTGTTTACAATTTTTAGATACTCTTAGTGTACATGGCAAGTTTGAATGGAAAATCTGATGAGTGGGATTCATAGTTAGTTACCTCTAATAGCAAAGCCTATAGGGTTTATAATTTTAGTAACAAAAAAAGTAGAATTAAATCTGCATGTTAATTTACTTGAAGATAGAACACCAAGAGTCCAAAGGAGTAGGGTATAGATGGATGTTTGAGCGTATGATTATCTTACTGATTCTATGTACTAATTCCTAGTATCTTGGAAAATCAAGCAAACCCACATCACGTGCTTCAGAAGAACAAACAAAGTGCAGTACTATCACAAACTCCAAAGTTTTATGCTCTGAGAAAAAGATGAGGACGCTAATCTTATTGTAGTACCTTCAACGTGAGGAATACTGAAAAAAAACTGAATCAAGAAATCTTCCACAACATTCAACAGAAAAAAGTAGATCTTGACTAGAACTTCAACAAGAGTAAGAATGGCTTCTTCTACTGACACTTCACTAAGGATAATCCTAAATTACTAGCTTTTAGAATAGAGTTAAAAAAATTGCTCTAAAGCATTTAGGAAAAGTATCTAAAACACACTACCAGTACTTCCTTCAGTTAATACTGGTATGAGCCAGTTAATAACGGGTAGTTTTGATGCGAGATCCTGATGACATCCACCTTATCCCAAAGCTCAAATCTTTCACAAGTGCTAAAAAAAATAAAAAACAAAATTTTTTGATGAGGCATCATGATGAATTGACAAAACTGTCAATAACCCCTCATCGGAGACCAAAGTGGCATGAAAAAGCTGAGAAGCAGCTGATGCTTGGATGTGCACTTATACGATCCATGATAGGTTCGCCTCATGTATTTAACATCCTCTAGTGCTGATATAATGTATGCATGTATGTGTTTGTTCTCGTTTCAAGGTCACACCCAAGACTTCACATCTCAATGTCTGATGAAGAGAAATCTTAAGTACCTTAAGGCGGCAAACCACATTTGGACTTATGTAGTTCCTAGATAACACCTATTGACATGGAAGCATCTCTGACAGTGATTTATAGGTGGGTCCAACCTTGACAGGGCAAATCCACAACAGGTGGGTTGTCAAATTTTCTTGGGACAAAAGACTATCTACATAGGCAATGCAATAAACAGCCATGAATGGCTACAATCTTAAAGGCAAAACTGAAAAGCTGAATATGTAGCTATGCGTGCAAATTGCTGTGGACCAAGTATTTGTGCGGGTTCATAATCAACTACTGGACTAGGGTTTTTTCATTTCCATGAATACCAAAATCCACATTGATAATGAAGCAAATCTGCATTTGAAGAACCCATGTATCATTCCAAGACAAAGCACATCGAGAGTAAGCTCCACCGATTTTATAAGAGATGTGTTATCGAGGAAGAAGCTCATTAGTGTGGAGAAAATTCACACAAGACTGAATGTAGCTGACCTATGACTAAACCTTTTGATGGACCACCGGTTTTCACTACTTAGTTGTTGAGTATTGGGATGTGCGTAAACTCATAGCAACATTAAGGGAGGCTAACTTGTACAGTGTGTATTCCTTCTGGTATATAGTTTTTAACTAAAATTCTGGCTTAAGTAAGTAATAATTATGGTAGTTAGTAGTATTTAATTCGAGTAGTTATTTAGTTAATTCTTCTATACAAACGCTTCTCTGCAGAAGCAAGTTTTTCTTTGTTTTAGTCAATTCTGCAGAATAGCATGGATTGAATACATGTAAGACATGTGAGATAAGGACTTTTGTGTAAAAAACTTAATTCTGGTTGTAAAGAGTTAAATTCCCGGGTTGTATCATAATTAAATCTGGTTGGACCAAAGTTAAAAGTCGGTAGTGTACATTTTTATACGGTAGGTTATTAGTTAGTGCTGGTTGCGGAAAATTACTTTCTCTGACTTAAACACTGTTTACATGTTACCGTTACAGATTTTTACCGAACGCTATTGACGTTACAAATAGAAGCTATCATAGGAGATAAATGTTTGATTTCTCTTTCATACTATCTGGTTATTGCTATCTCATTTCGCAAAGTATAAATCTTTCTTTATTTGTTATAAAGAATATAGTCAATTGTCCCTTCTACCAAGCATCTACACCTCACTCAACCTACACCCAGTAAATTTTTCCAGTTCAACTCACTACGCTTTCATTACTACGTTTCGATTCATGGCTCAATTAAATACATACTGCTACAAACACAATCAATGGGTTCTTAGCGGCAAAGCCTGATGAAAATCAGGGTTTGCAGAGATATGGATTTCTCTAAAGGTTCCAACCTCATGTATGCTTTTACTACTAAAACCTACTATCTCAATGATTCCTAGTCAAACAGTTTTGGCAGACCTGCTAATACTAGCAACACTCTTGCGATGGGACTCTAGAATTACAAGCAACTATTGATACCATTGTATATACAATCACTGAGGCATCTATTAGAAAGTAAGCTTCATTACAGATGCTTGATTCAGGATTACAATTCTTTGCGCAAATATTGAGATTTTTTGAGGGGAAATGTGCTATAAGTGTATCCTTACAGATGAGATCTTTTACCTTTTGGAAAACTTTTTTCACACCCTCGCAATGGAGATTTTTTAGTCCACCATAAGGAATTTTGCTTTGAATAAGCTCTAAAGATGGAGATCAATTTGATAAGCAATATTGCATACTCTTGGCTTTGATTTGTCTTTTCCACTGGCAGAGTATCATCTTTTTCAAAACTAAATTTTTGATGGCATGGACTAGCAAACTTAAAAAGCACAACAAATTTTTGATGTATCCTCGATTTCTGCAACTATTTGGAAATTCAAAACGAGAAAACAAACACCACGTATCTGGCTGTGACCACCCCTGACAAAAGAAAGATTTTCACGAGAATAATGAAAAGAGATTTTAGGGCAACCATCGCGCTATGTTGCTAACTACCTAATCCAAAGCATCAAAAACATCCCTGATAGTGGCCCCAAAAATCTCAAACATCATCATCCACAATTCTCCAGTAACCATCTACATCTTACCACCAAGACACATCCCACCCGGACACCTATATACCTACATCCTATCCCTGCAATCTACAACGCGTAAACACCTAGCCCTAAACTGACCCTGAACCTATGGAGCACACTTTTAATTGAGGAACCATCATCCTGCACATAGAAAACACCAACACTTCTCACCCCACAAGAGCATCTGTATTTTCCCCTCCCCCCCCACCCCCCCACCAAGGACAGATGACTTGGATTGATTGCTTCAAGTAGTTCAATTAATGACAAGAGTTGATAGTTTAGAAAAGGATCTCAAGCAAACCAAGCTGACAATGGGGAGTGCTATTGTGGAAGTTAGTCCAAAAGGTGAAGAGCTGAAAGGAAATTTAAAAAGAGAGAAATGTGGTCTCTCATCCTCTGAAGAAGGCGAAGAATTTTGAGCTCAGAAGGAGGAAAATCAAGATGATCCTCTATTTCTTTGGCATAAGGGCTGGTTACTCCTTCTAAGACTACTGTCAACACCTCAGGGGAGGAACAAGATGAAAACATAAGCCCTACTACATTAGAAGCAGCTAAAACTCTCTCCAGGGTTGCTTCTCAAAAGCCAAAGTCAATAGATAAGGGAAGAAGGTATAAGAGAAGGAAAGAGACAAAGGGAAAGAAGGTTGTCACTAGCTTGAATTTTCAAGAAGAAGTTAGTACTGGTGCTGAAGGAGTTAATACTGCTGAAGGAGTTAATACTGGGCATAATAAATTAGGTACAGTTTAGTGGGCTAAGTGTAGTACTGACTAGTAATAACAAGTCCATTCCAATCCCCTAATAAAGCCAAAGAGAAGAAAAAGCTCTATATCATTGAAGAAGCTCCTAAAAAGACTACGGAACAAATTCTACAGGAGGAAGCTAGTCTAGCTGCTATCAGATTGGATACTTTGGAGAAAGAAGAAGAGGCTAAACAAGTACACTTGGATTCTCTCTTAGCTCAAAGAATTGCAGAAGAAGAAGAATTAAATGAGCAACAAAAGCAAAGAAAAGCTCAAGTTCAATTTGAAGCTCAACATTACATCTGAAGATTAGGATCTTTATTAGAGACAAAAGATTGAAGCTAATCAAGAGTTGGCAAAAGTTTGCTAGGAATGGCTTACAAGGAGAAGACTTTGCAAAGAGAGATGGTTAACTAGTAAATCAAAGAAAGTAACATTTTTGCAGAAAAAAGAGCAAGAGCCCAAAAGAAATAAGCCCTATGACCGCAATCACTAGCTGATAACATATATGATAGAATTACTTGAAGAATCGGAGGAAATTGAAAGTTTTTTTTTTTCTATCCCTACTGAAGAATTTAAGTTTTTGAAGAAGTAGAAAGAAAAATGATAAGCTTTGAAGCAGGGTGAATCTTTTGCACCTATAAACTTTGAAACTACAAAGACAAGTCTGCAAATATTTGGTGAAGAACTTCGAAACAAAGACTCAAAAAGACTAAAGAAATGAAGCAAAAGATGATGAGCTACCAGAAGACTGAAAACAAGAATGAAACAGATAGCTGAGAAATAGGATTACATTCTGACAAACTGATAGGGATGAATCTGAAGATAGATACACCGATGATGATCCTATTTCAGGTACAAAATATTCCTATTACTACTGAATGAACAACTAGGGATGATCTTACTGAATTAATAGGATTGTCCATGAGAATAATATGAGTATGAAGGGGACCAGAGGATGAGCCTTGAGAAGAATACTGGGAATTATTTAACGAATATGTTTGAGAAACCCCTTATTACAGATTCCAGATCCTGTTTGGAGTTCATGTAGGTCAACAAAGGCTCATAAGTTAATAGATCTTAAATCTACATGCTGAAGAACATTGGTTTAAACTTCGAGTCAATCCAGATATTTATATTTGATTGAAAGAAAATATCCATTAAACTGCTGAGGTATGTAAAGCTATGCAAGGTAAAACTTCAAGAGGAAACGCCAGATGAGGATTGCTACAAGACTCGTTGAAAGCTGTCTGTGAAACAAGCTGGCATTAGGAAGTAATGGAGATGAGGAGAACAACACTTGGTGGAGGTGCTATGCACTAACACAACAAATGGTTATCAGTCCACCATGTTTATCAGACATAAGGATCGGCTAGTCCAGGAGCAAACGGCTCTTGATAAAGACTTCTCAAAAATCCTTAATTGGCATGACATTTTTGCCAAAAATTGTCATGGTTATCAACTCACCGATATCTGTTTAGTCTAAGAGTTGGCTAGACCACAACCCCTCATGTGGATTTTGGTAAAGCGCCTGTGGAAAACCATAACTAGTCCATGAGGTTATGGCTCATGGTAAAGACAAATTGCAAATCCATATTAGATGGTTGACACTTTACCAAAACGGGATGGTACATCAACTCACCAAGTTTCATGTATCACAGAGTTGACATGTCATACAATCCACTATGGACATTTACCTGTTCTTAGGTGGCAAAGGGATTGACTAGCCCTGAGCCAAAACGGGTGTCAAATCCGTTTATGGCTGTAATGGTTGCACACAACCATAATGATAAATTCAACTCACCAATGTTTTCAGTACTGAGAGTTTGAGAAATGGTTTTTTCTAGCCAACACATGGACAATGCACGTTTCTGGCTGGTTACTGGGGGGGGGGAGGAGGGGGGGAGGTGGTGGGAGGGGTGTGGGGGGCAGTGGAGGGGAGGCGGGGGATGGCTAAACTGGTAGACATCAAAATTCGTTATTAAAGTTGCAATGATCACCTCTCACATGGAGTTAACTCACCTGGAAGTGATGAGAATAAGTCTGAAACTATAATGATTTTGATTAGCTGATATGAAGGTTGCTGAAAAGTTTTTTTGAACATTGGGCAAAGCAAAGATCAAAAAGAAGATACTTTCGAAGAATTGCAGGCTCAAAGAATAAATTGAAGGATTTTATTTTCAACATCCTCAGGAAAGCTCAAATGGAAGACACTTGAAAGAAACTTGCAGTTCACAAGTGAAGATCAAGTAGGGGAGGATTGTTAGGAAAAATATTGTAAAAGACTCACCTACCTGGTTAAAGTAAAATTAGTTAGTTCTGGCAGTACAAGTTTAAGTCTTGGCAGTACTATGTTAGTCTGGCAGTACTATATTTAGTACTGGTAGAGCGTGCAGTACTGAACTATAGTACTGGTCCGTTTAAGTTAAGTCTGTTTAATGTAAACAAATAGAAGTAATACGTTTAACTAGAGATATTATAAAAGATATCTTAGAAAATGATATGTATAAACTTACACAACGTTTTTGTAAAGCCTTGCTATGGTTTTCATTAGGTGTAATAACAGAGAACCTTAACGGCATAAAGTTTCACATATATGTAATAGAAAGCATTGAAGCTTAATAGAATCAATAGCCAAAACATTAGTATTATTTTCTTCTTAGTTCTTGTTGTTAAGATTCCGCATTAACACTTGATATTCATAGTCAGTGTCTCTCACATAGTTGATTTGGATTTATTCAAGTTAGCTATTGTCTTAACAAAGGCTATATAGATCCAAGACCAAGGACCTACAATAATCATATACATAGCTTATTTCAATTGCCATTATTCTTTTCTCTCCTGCGCGTGATCTGTTCTACTTGTCATAATCGTTACCATTTTATCCATGTTGCTTGAGCATACTATAAACATATTCATCAACCCTTCTGCGCAATGCTAACCACATATTGATACTAGGTACCTACTCAACCTCATAACTTTTGTATGCATTTCTACTGCATAATAGATGTTAACTATAAACGTCTGTTTGACTTTGACCCGTGCCCTTTTATCTAAACTTTTTTTATTTGACCTATTTGAGAACTTATTCGTAAATAAAGATATATAAGTCAAAACTGCTACCTATGGCCATAACAATCAAGAAAAGTAAAATCACATGTATACAAGCAATAACAGAGAGAAACACTCACCGGCCCTTTGTAATTGCCTCCTCCCATTCCTCCATTGTTGAGGGGAATAACTCGATATACCGATTTCCAAGAGACATCCCATCTTTCACCATGGCTGCTTTCGACACTTCTGGACTTCCGAATTTCACATAAGCTTCACCAGTAACTCGTCCCTCTGAATTAACCATAAAACAAGTCGAATCTTCTGCTAAATACCAGTCTTCAAAAAAATCCACAAGATCATCCCTATCAGCCGTAAATGGCAAACCCCTTAACCTAAGCACACCTGTATGTTCCATATTATCCTTTGCTGGATCATGAGCTCGTGGTTTTGGGGGCCCGCGGCGAGGCGAACGGGAACGAGCACTGCGGCCGCTGAAGCCGCCACCACCACCACGTAAATCAGTAACCAAATTGGAAATCGCCTTATAATATTCTTGCCTATTGCTTCTAAAAACTTCAATATATCTTCTTCCCATATTTTGGTGGTTTTTTTGCAGAGCATATTCCACCTGAAATGCATAACCGAGCACACAGTAAACTTCGCCTTGAAATTTCCCATGTCGGTTAGCGAACAGAACATCAACTATGTCAAGACCGTGAAGAAACTCGGTAATGTCAGCTTCTGAAACATCGTAAGGTAGGCCCCGCAATCTTACAACAGGGAATGTGGGAGGTTGGTTAACGTATGAGTAAGCTGGTGGGCTGTA
>BQNB010122060.1:0-20351 GCA_026074375.1 Tanacetum coccineum
TTTGGTGGTGGATGACCGATGTATAATTCAACATCAAGCAATAAGTGGGTAAAATCCCAATGTCTAATGTCTTAACAGGATCACCACTACTTTAATTCCTTATGGTAGATTATAATTAAACTAGAGGATGCTTTATGCGGATGCGTTAATCGTAACAGGATTGTTCGTGTCTAGGTCTTAGGAAGAAGTACCGCTTAAGTCTTAAGAATGATATGCCGCCTCGAGATAAGCAGCCATTGCACTAGTTAATCAAACCAGCATTTAATCAGATTTAACATGGTTAATACAGTTTTTTATTATTTAGCTCGTTTCGCTCTTTTGTCTTGTGTTTATTTGCTTTAGTGTGTATTGTGCTTAGAATTGATATTTGTCACCATAAACCTGTGCCAGTCTCTCAGGCTGAAACCCCCTCCCTCTTTACCTCTAGTAAATATGTATAGCATAGGTTCAACCAGTAATTAGACTAATCTAGATAGAATAAAATACTAATAGAATAATAGGTTAACTCTCACTCTTAGTGTTCGACACCCTACTTACCGCGAAGCTACATCTTGACCAAGTACTCTACCCATTAAAGTGTTGTCTTTAGGCTAGTCGGATAAATATAAATGTAAAACCTGATAATCATAAATAACACCTATACAACGACACATCAAATTTCTTTAAATTTTTCATAAGGAATGAATTCTTCCTTACTGGTATTATTATTTTTAATGGTAGGTTTGTAATCACCGTACACTATAATATGCCAAAGATCAATATCCTTAGACTTCATATAAGTTTCAAATCTATTCTTCTAATATATATATAAAGCAATTAGCCTCAAAGAGAGGTGGTCGTTACATGGATTGACCCTCTTTTTAGTTTTTCGAATCCATTATCGTTTAAAAATTTAAAAAACAATATATTTTGAAAAGTTTGGTAACCTAGCTCTTGATGCCAATTGTGGAAAACTAGAAGGGGGTTGAATAGTTTTACCGTTTTAAATTTGCTTTTCGAAAGTTAGATTTGAATTAATGTGAAGTTGATGGTATTGATGTTTGTATGATATATGAAGTAAGTATGAAATGCAAGTAAAGTAAATAGAGAGTAAGAAAGATAAAACCGAGACATAAGCGTTTATAGTGGTTCAACTACAAGAACACCTTCCTTGCCCTACTCCACTCCCCGAGTCACCTACTCGAGAGTTCGTTAACACTAGTCACTAATCTCCTTTATCCAGCGGAGAAGCCTCACAACGTCGCTTACACTCTTTTAACGGTACAAAGCTAAATACTGGATTCTAACAAAGGTAGATTCACCCCAATGCAATCACACTTATTTTACAAAGATGATGAATGATACTACAACTAATAAATGATGTACAAGATACAGAAAAATGATACTGATAATGTGATGGAGATGCGAAAAAATGTTGCTTGAACTTTGATTGTCTCGTATGTTATTTCGGCAATATCTTCTACAAAGAGAATTACCTACAAATGATATATGAACTATCTAAAACTAAAAATGAGAGAATGATCAGATTATAAGAACGATAAGAATAAGAATGAGTGAGAAAAACATGAGAAATGGCTTGGTATTTATAGGCATAATCTGGCACTATAGCACGGTTCTGCCGGTTCCATCTGTAGGAAGAAACCGGCCGTATAAGCCAATGGAACCGACGTGTCCTGTAGCCCGGTTCTATCCGGTTCCTTTTACCATAGGGAACTGGCCAATGTAAATCCATGGAACCGGCAACCTGACACTTGCCCTGTAGGCCGGTTCTAGGAGGTTCTTGGAACCGGCCTGTGTAAGATGATGAAACCAGCACCCTGACATACAATCTGAAATTTAGATTGCCAAATCTTGAAATATCATGTGTAATCATGGTAGATTTACCTAAGATATGGTAAGATGATTATGTCATCAATGATGTACAATACTGAAAGTCTAAGATATGAAATATATATGTGTTCTAGATTTTTACTTGTAACGATTTTATGAATTGTTATCGACAAAACACGAGAAGATCATAAGATAGAAATAAACGTTTTTACCGGTTTATTTGTATTAACATAACCATCGGGTTAAGACATATATACAGCTCAGAAAGATCACCATAAAGGAAAGCATTATTAATATCAAGCTGAAATAAAGGCTAACTATTTTGCATAGCAAGATTAATTAAGCATCTAATTGAATGTTTCATCAAAGTCAATACCCTCTTTTTGGTTAAAGCCTTTTGCAACTAATCTTGCTTTATATCTTTTAATTTCACCATCAGACTTGTATTTAATCATAAAGACCCATTTGCTTCCTATGGCCTTTCTACCTTTAGGTAACTCTATAATTTCCAAAGTATCATTGTTGTATAAAGCATTCATCTCATTATTCATTTCATCTACCCAGTGCTGATCTTTGCTTGCTTCCTAAGAGGACTTAGGTTCATTACTTTTTTTAAGCTCATAAATAAAACAAAAAGTTTCTGAACTTAAGTTATTATAACTGACAAACTTTTCAAGACTAAATTGTACTTTTGAAGCCATTACAAAATCATTGTATCTTTTAGGTAAACTAGTAACTCTATCAGACCTTCTCAAAGGTTGAAAAACGTCATCTGCAACACTAGGACTTAGAATATTTTGAGCAATACCCTCAGAATTACTAATATATTCAACAGAAGTTGCAGCCATCTCACATTTATCAGCATAACCATTAGAACCATGAAGATGCCCCCAAATCATCTTCATAATGGTTAAAAGTTAGACTGTTTGGATAAGAGGGGTTGCTACCTTCATTCTGTGAACTATCATGACTACTATTGTCATCATTCGATACATTAGGATCCCCACTCAAGAAATCATTACAGAAATTAACATGAATAGAGTCCCGATTATTGTCACTAAATGCAGAACACAATTCAATCTTAAAAGAAAACACTTTTTCAAAAAATTTAACATCTCTCGAAAAAATAAACTGTTTTTTGTCAAGACTGAACAACTTATACCCTTTTTTAACATTAGAATAACCCACAAGAACACATTTCTCTGATCTGCTACTAAACTTATCATTACTGGTAAGAATAGTAGCAAAGAAAAGACACCCAAATGTTCTAAGTTGACTTAGAGAAGTTTTCCTTATAAAACAAGTTGATAAGGACTTTTTCCATTCAGCACAAAGGTAGGAAATCTGTTAATCAAATAGGTTGCAGCTAGAATACATTTAGACCACAAATTTAAAGGCAGTCCTCCCTGAAACATAAGGGGTCTAGCAACATTCTAACAGATTCCTATGTTTTCCTTTCTACAATCCTATTCTGTTGTAGGGTATATGCACAAGATGCTTGATGTATTATGCCTTTTTCTTCACAAAACTTACTAACTTTTAAATTAACAAATTTAGTACCATTATCACTTCTCAAAGTTTTAACAGTCTTATTAAACTGATTTTCATCATATTATAAAAAACACAAATACAATCAAGCACCTCATCTTTAGTCTTAAGTAAATAGACCCGCACAACCCTAAAAAAGTCATCAACGATTATAAAAAAAATACTTAAACCCTTCTCTGCTAACAACCTTATATGGTCCTCAAAGATCTAGGTGAACTAATTCACCTACAACACTAGAAGAATTATCATTTAAAAGAAAAGGTTCTCTAGTTTGTTTAGCCATTTGACAAATTTTATAATATTTTTCATCTGTTGTTTTTTCAAAAAACAATATCATTTTTAAGAGTAGTCATAACTTGGTCAGAAGGATGACCAAGTCTGCAATGCCAAACTTTCTGTGTTAAGTTGCAAGAAAACATATTTTTCTTAAAACCTAGATTATTACCTTTAAAACCATCAAAATAGTATAAACCATCCTTTTTGTTTACTAATCCCAGAACTTTCATTACCCTCAAATCCTAAGGCAAAAACATAACAATGTGGTTCATCAAAAGCAATAACAAACTTGTTATCTTTGGCTACTTTGTAAAAAGACATAAGACTGCCACAGTATTTTGGAACTACCAGCACATCATACAAAGTTAAGTGCTCAATTAGTTTTATATTTCCAACCTTAGTAATAAGAGCTTCAGTCCCATTGTGATGTAAAACTTTTATTTTAAGCTCGGAAATATCAATAACATTAACTAAGTACTTATCAGTGTATGTAAGATGTTGGTTGGCACCAGAATCAACAATCATTCCAACTACAACAAGTGCAGAATAAAGTTGACTATTATAACAAAAATAATTCTTAAAATTTTGATTAAAAACTTACTGTTATTAAAAATTGTACCTGTCATATTGGCATGTACACCCTTTCCAACAAAATTACCAGAATTTTCCTTAATCAAAGATATTAATTTTGAAAAGTGTTCATCAGAAAAAGAAGAAGTAGAAGCAGAACCAGAGCCAAAGCCAACATAGTTGTTATTAACAAATCTTCTATTAAAGTTTTGAAGATTATGGTTATTATTATTATATTAGAAAAAGAAATTTTCCTTTCAAAATTAGCATGATATCCAATCAATTTGAAACATTTGTCAATAGTATGTCCATTAAAACCAAAGTGTTCACAAATCATAGCAGACCCACCATTAGGTCTTCTATTCCCAGTATTAGAGGTTCTAGTCACATTAGCATGTCTAATAGATGTACCAGAGGTTTGGGGCCTCTGAACACTGTTTCTATTTCCCATATTATAATTAAACATAAAAGACTGAGACCTCTGAGATGTACCAGAACTAGAACTTGAAACAACTCTGTGAGACTCCTCACTAGAGTTAATAGCATATGCATTTCTAACATCAGGTAAGGGTTCTATTATGAAAATATTACTTCTAATTTGCATATAAGAATCATCAAGTCCCATTAAGAATTGCTTAAATTTCATCAATTGATTATATTTCTTAAAATCATCAGCAGCATGACAAGTGCATCTAGGTAATTGAACAAGAGCATCAAACTTTTTCCATAAAGCATTTAACCTATAATAATAATCAGGAATAAAAGAACCATTTTGACTCAAAGAATTAATTTTATGATGCAGGTTAAAAGTCACAGATCTATCTACTTTATCATAAGTTTCTTTTAATTCCTCCCAAACATGTTTAGCTCTTTTCTTTAAAAAAAATGACCCAGAAACAACTCCTCAAAAATAGAATTCAAAATCCATCACAAAACAATTGCATTTACCCTATCCCACTATCTTCCTAATACTTCATCAGTATTAGACCTCTTACAAGTACCATCATTAAATCCAGTTTTATTTTTACCCTCTAAAGCAAGAAGCATATCACAGGACCACACTTGATAACTTTCAGTACCCTTAAGTTTCACAGATGTGACAGTTAGAGCAGCAGAATCATTAGGATGAAAATCCAATGGATCACTCACATCAAGCCTACTAATCAAGGTAGGTTGATCACCAGGTTCAAATTCATCATCAGTATAACCATGGACATACATTTTTACACCAATAAAAACAAGACAGAACTAGAACAATAATACTGAATAATACAAAAATAGTTCCCAGGCTTCCTTGCCACTTAAGTGGTAGGTCAAGGGCAGACATAATTATTTAATAACAAGAACTAACACATAATATCACAAAAAATAAACCACACAAGCAATTAACCCCTCAACCACAACTTCTCAATAGTGCCTCTACCTATCCTCTAGCAATCTGAACATAATTAAAAGAGAGAGAGAGAGAGAGAGAGAGAGAGAGAGAGAGTGTGTGTGTGTGTGTGTGTGTGTGAGGTGTTACAGTGCACGCAATATCAACAAATCAGCGAGAGCTAATTCTTACAACACCTTTATTCACTTAGTCAGGGTATAGATGAAAAAACAGAATCTTGAACCCAATTGATTATACCGGAAACCCTAATTTCTCAAAATTAAGCAACTACCCCCCCCCCCCCAAAAAAAACCTTTTCAAGAACACCAACAGAAATCGGATCTATCAATTAACCACAGTTAATTGACCTCAAAGAGCTTTTAATAACAAAAGCCCCAAATATTATCCTAATTTTTTTAAAATTAGGTGTTTTATTAGAATAGTTTTAAAACGCTAATTAATCACAAAAATAACTCGTAGACAATCTTAATTGACCAAGAATTACCCAAAACAGAAGAACCCTCAAATTTTTGAAAACCCTTATTTTGAAAAATCGATTTAGAGCAAGAATCAAATGAGCCTTACTCTGATACCATGTAAAATTTATATTTTAAGTAAATCTCAACAGTTCTTGATTCTCAAATCAAGAACAATACAATCAAAGTAACAAATAGATCAAAAGAGCCGATCAAACAATCACCAGAAATAACCTAACCACCACTGCTACTCAAGTGTGATTCTATATTCTAAATTGAATATAGTTCTGTTACAATAACAGATCTTAATATGTATAACAAGTTAGGAGTTATGAAACCTTAACTCTGATAAGATGAGCTTTTATAGCAGCTGAAACTTTCCAACTTGTCAACTTCAGTCTCTCAGGAATCAACCATATTTCAAACTTAGCCAAAAACTCTTAAACTGAGAAAAACAGGAAACAAAAAATTGCAACATTAGTCCCTCAAGTATTTCCATGTTGGGATTATAATTTTAACAACCTCACTGTCATATCAACGCCATATCATTCAAGTTGAATCACTCTTAGCATAGTTTATGAGGGTGACCCATCACGCGTAAGCCCCATAAGAGTATAAGACTCCCATCACGTCTATCTTTTTTGCACAAAGTGGTGATCACTGTCACTTATATCTTTTTTTGGTTTGTGTGTATAGGATATTTCGATTTTGCTATCTACTCAGTAATAATACTCCATCCGTCCCAAAATTATTGTCCCATATCGACTTTTCAAGTCTTTTTTTCCAACTTTGACCGTTAATATTTGTGTTTGTATTATATAATAGTTAATGAAAGATATATGAATTAATTGGTTTTTAAATGTATTTTCATTGTAATAATTTTCATCAAGTATTATATAACATAAACAAAAATATTTAAAGTTAAAGTTAAAAATAATTTACTTAAAAAATCAATAAGGGACAATAATTTTAAAACGGAAGGAGTATATACTAGTACTAGTATAATATAAATGAATGCTTAATAACTAAGTAAATTGAATTACAAATTTATATTCGTTTTGCGAAAAGATTTAAATACATTTATATTAATGTTTATGTGTGTTTAACTTGTATATGTGAATGTGAGTGTTTTTCATTACAAGTTAAACACACATGATATAAACCGGTCTACGTGAACATTTCTTACCAAGAAACTATTTGCTTGTACGTAAATGTCCGTTTAAAAAACAAGTGACTTAGGTGAATTTACCTATGAGCGTCAATACTCATCCACAACAGTATTGTAAACTAACGTTATAAAAGTAAAATGTAAAAATGCTAATTGACTTTGAGCGTTTCGTATAGTTTGTTTTTTTTTATATAATTTTGTTGATGTTATAAAAATGTGACACGAAAATTACGAAACGAAAAATATAAAGTTTAACAATTCAAAAGTATTAAACTGTCAAAAATTACGGAACAAAAACTGATAAAAAACTGCGTTGCACTGTAAACAAGAAGACAAACTACTTTTTTATACCTTTCTGGTGGGCCAGAAGGTACCAATAATAGCACCCTATATTATTTTGTTTTTTGATCTATGGTTTATGATGATTTAGAATTAGAAAATGATTGGGAGATCTAATTCACATAACTAATATTATGCCTAAACAATCTAATGTATGATAAGTGGATTACACAATTTCTCACTCATAACATTTACCTTTAATCTTGTCACATGTCATCATTTCTTAATTAGGCATAAGTTTAGCCACATGAAGTAGTCATACCCATCAATGCTCTATTGAATTTTAGACCATCAGTACATAGGCGTAGTTGAACTCGTCGACACACATTCTAATAGTGATCATTGATCGTATAATGGATTGCACCTTTTAATGAGAGCTTGATCAAGCCGCATGTTGAATACTTCAAAGTGTGTTTGGGGTGATCTAAAATAAGACAAATGACATGCTCGGGTTACACAAACCGCAGGGTAGGACCCTGCGAACCAACTTCAGCATGAGAATAAGTCATCTGTATATTTATGAATGTATTTTAAAGAGAGAAAGTAGAGAGAGAGTGAAAATCATACAAAAATGAATGAATGCACGAGCTATTTATAGGCAAACTCTAAGAACGTCCTAGAGGTTGCCAGATGTCTTTCGCGGATTGGTTGAGTTGAGGACGATCCCATCAACCAATAAGAGAGCCTTGATCGTAGGCTGCGAGATCGTGCACATGTGGATTTATTGCACGCACGGGAATGTTGGAGACATGTTGCAAGTGGTAGGGACCACGCAATATTCTCTTTGTCTTTTAGTGCGGAGCCTAGATCTCCTTCGGAGGTTGCGGTCTCTTTGGAGAGTCAAGCTTAGAGAGATACACTCGGAGGCTAGTTTGCAGTAGTCTCGTAGACCTGAAATGTAATGCTCGGAGGCTAGTTTGCAGCCGGAGCATGAGGTAAACCATTTCCAACATGATTATCCTTGTGCATTGAGTTAAAAAGAGCGGATCGAGAGGGTTTTCAAGATTACATGCAAGTCAAATGAAGTTTCTCTAGTGCAAAATTTGTTAAAAACCCTGATTTCATAAAAGGCACCAAACTTAAAAGTTTCCCTTCGGTCATAGTTTTGGTAATGTGACTTTGTAAGTACGTCACAAAGTTACAGTTTAGCCCTGGTCTGTTTGGTTTTGCTTCGTGATCAGTTTTAACGTTATCTAGCTAACATTTATATTTAGTGGTCCCATAATAGCCTGTAATCATCTTAAATTGCAAAACGAAACAAATGAAATATCATTTCAGTCTAAAGGTAACAAATCACAATACAAGTGGCACTCTATTGTAGGTTTCTCATAATTGCTTTAGCTAGACAACACATTAGATTATTACGTATCCTATTTACCATGCAAATATGTATACCCAACAAGCTACAACCGCACATTCAAGTGTTGGTGGGAAGTTCACATACGGCATAAAAAATCGAGGTTCTCATATGCTACGACAAAAAACTTGAGAATCTTTTCTATTATTAGCTCCTTATCTTTTTTGGTAGTTACAGAAAAAATAACTCTTAAATATTGATGTCAATGAAGATACTTGGATTTGGAGTCTTGGTCCTAATGGTACTTTTACCGTTAAGGATGTTCGTTATAGGATTGACCAAAATATCCTTCCCACTCTTGCTCATGCTACTACTTGGGATAAATCTATCCCCCGGAAGGTCAATGTGTTTATGTGGAGGCTTTCCTTGGACCGACTCCCTCATAGATTGAATCTCTCTTCGCGTGGTATGGATATTTCGGCCATCTCTTGTCCTTCTTGCAATGCCAATGTTGAATCTGCTAATCATGTTTTCTTCGAATGCGACATTGCTACCGATATGTGGAAGCTCGTTTTTAGATGGTGTGATATTCCTCTTTTTCAAGCTTCTTCTTGGGATTCTTTCAATGATTGGATCATCTCTTGGCATGCTTCTAAAGAGAAAAAACACAGGTTCTATGTTATTACTACTTCGGTTCTTTGGTGGCTTTGGAGATACCGAAATAGCGTCACGTTTAACTCTCAACCGTTGAGGAAAAGTGATCTATTCGATAATGTTCGTTTCTCTTCATTTTCGTGGCTTCACAATAGGGACTATATGAAGTTATCTTGGAATGACTGGCTTATGTATCCCCTTTCGATCACGCGTAACGGCAATGGTTAGAGCTGATGTTGGTTTTTTCCTGAAGCTGGCGTTCAAGTTCGCTGGGTTGGCGTACCTGTACGCCAAGGTTTTTTCGTTTGGCATCTTCGTCAGTTTTGAGGATGGTTCTTCTTTTCATCCTTCTCTCGGGACTTGTTTGGGGTTTCATCAAAATCCATCCCGAAGTGAAAACCGGTGGCTCGGCCTCCGGGATGGGGGGTTTTTCTTTTGCCGAAGTGAAATCCGATCCGTCGGCCTTCGTGTCAAAAGTTTTTTCATCCCTTTTGATTCCCTCGCAGTTAAAGTCTCGGGATTTTACCATTTTTTGATGTTATGTAATTCTTTTTGTTGACTCTATTGTACTTTAAGTTTCTAGCGTCTTGCTAGACTCTTTTTTATATATATTCCATTTTTGTCGTTCAAAAAAAAAAGGTATCACTCTCTCGTCGTAAATGTTCAGTTAATCGGTGACCGGTCATATAGAACTTGAAAGAAATAAAATTATAAGTTCAATCACGGTTTTTAACTAAAGATTAGTGAAACAAGTAGTTATTGCATGAGGCTAAAATAAAAACATCAAGATAAATAATCTAAACGTTTTGATAAATCTAACAAATTAAAATAATGAACCTTTTACATCGCAATCACAAATTCACAACTAGAAAGAAAACCATAAAATTAAAGAAGTCTAATAATATAAGCAACATTTATGACATCGGATGGTCCGATGTATAAAATAAAGATTAAAATATACTTACGTTTATAAACGGCTACCAAATATCGCGTTTCTTTAGATTTATAATTTTACGGCAATAGGACAAAAATACTCATTTTTACAAAACAACTAATTTTTTTCAAAAACATGAAATACCCATAAAATCTGCAAAATTTGTAATTTTCTAAATTTTTTTGCAAAGTTTGCTATATATTTGAAAAATATCACACTTTTTGAATTTTGGCAAATTTCCTATTTCTCTTTCGGTTTTTATGCTTAGCAGTGTTCTGACTTTTTATTTATTTATTTTTTAAATGAAGGAAAATATAAAAAGTTGTAGGGAGAGAAAAAGAAACATTGTTAAAAATTTATTAGAGTTCTTAAGCTGTATAATAATGTGATCGGTCATATATCTAATTCTGCCTCAAGTTAAAGCAAAAAAAGACAATTAATGTATCACTTTTCACTTTTATCCCAACAGTAAGGTGAAAATTGTAGCACACAATTTCATTCCCTTTGCACACTTTTCTTTTACCTCTTCCTTTATAAAAAACTTGAGAACATACCAATATTTTTGTTTTCTTCACTTTCTACTCAAAATAAAAACTTGCGAACACAACGTAAAAGTTGTAGATATCCTTTTTCTTGTTTAGTGGCTTTTTGAATCACTAAAAAAGGGTTCGTATAAGAACGGAAAATCCAAAATACCACAACAAATTGGGTATTTTATGAAGCATGTTTTTGAAAATGGATATCTTTTATCATTTTCCCTACTTTCATACCAATCAAGTTTTTTTTCTTAACATTAACTAGTAGTTAGCTATTGTTGTCAATGGACATGAGACAAGGAGTTTATGCTCTCTAAAACATTTTGATGCTTCTAACAATCTTCATATTCAGCTAATTAATTGCCTCCAATATTAATTCTATATTGTGTCCATTTTCATGTTTAATTGCCTCCAATTTAGTTTGAAAAAAAAAATACTGGTTGTTATGTGATGATGATTATGAAATAAGAACCATGCATAACTATAGCCGATCTTGTATAGCGTCGGCCGAGTCATGTTTAATTGCCTCCAATTTAGTAATAACAAATATGGTAGATAATATCATAGCAGTGAATGTGAAAGACAAGTTTTTTTGTTTTCGTCTTTTTAATTAATCATGTTTTTCGATTTTTTGGCCGACGCTAGAGTTTACAACGTTACAACAAGCCTACATATTTCAAGTTGTGTACTTGTGTAGTTGTGTCGACATGCTACTTTCTTTGACATAATGAGTTGTATTAAATCTTTAAATGATGCAAAAATAAGAGTTTGCATAAGAAAGATTAGTTTAGAAACTTAACGTAAAATTGACTCAAAACCTTGTCCTAAATGATATTTGATTCCATCACCTTCCAAAGAATATAATTAAATACTCTTATTTCTTATCGAATGTATCGTTTATAAATCAATTAACACATTGTCAAAGATTCCATATATTTATTAATGTTTTTATTTAACAAACCTTGATTGATTCATTTGTAAATGTTTGATAAAATTAAAATGTGTTAAGACATGCAACACATATTCATTGGCGCGTTGTAAAAACGAATCGAGCTTGATCTTGTATAATATACCACGAGTCGAGCTCGAGCTTAAATAACAAAGCTCAAGCCGCTTGAGCTCGAGTTTTAAAAAAAGTTAAACAAGCCAAGCTCGAGCTATGTTATGTTCAGGCTCGACTTGGCTCGTTTTCACCCTTAATCACACACACATAAAAACGAAAACAAAAAATTGGTTACGTCAAGTTTGTGACCAAACCAACTCCAGTATTCTACTTTTGATGTTAATAAGCCGTTTAGATCGATCCTTTTTGAGAATATTGTCTCTTCCTCCTTTCTTTGGTGTAATAGTAGGTGTAGTAGGAAGTTCTCTAGGGATGATTGGCTTAAAAACCCGCATTTAATATCTTTGTAATTTCTTTTCTAGCTCCTTGCTAGTTTATAAAATTTTGCCGTTAAAAAAAAAAAAACCAACTCCAATATTGGTTGATGACGCTGAATGGGAGTGGGCTTCATGGTTAAAGATGTGTGAATAACAAGGAGGACGTGCTCAAAATTGCACAACTATAGCCGATCATAAGTGCAAGGTGCAGTGGTGCATCAATAAGTGTAATTGATGTGCCAGATCAACACACCCAATAATATCACAATAACTAAAACACAATTTGAGCTATAACATTTGTCAATTTTAAAGCAAATAGAAATAATATGATGAGTGTACAATAATTATACAGGGTTTAGTAATTTTTAACTTTCTCAAAATTTCATTTATGACCTTTTTCACTAAAATAGCTATACGATACATTTATTTATTTTGAACTGAAGCAACTATTTTAGATATTGACTTCTAAACTGTGGATTGGTGCGGTGAAAATAGAGTAACACGTACAAATTTAACCATGCTTTCTTGAATGAAAAATAGCAGTAAATTGGCATGGTGAAAAAGTAACGGAGAGTTAACGTTTTGTCCGTTACCGTTATTTTTACTGAAAGAAAACTTGTGTCAGTCAGGTTATGGGCCCACTTTTGTTTAGTGGAACCTCTCCTATTTTGTCGTTTTCTGATCATATTTATCATGCCCTTGAATAAAGGCCTACTCCCATTTTACTCTTTTCTCCTTTTCTTTTTTCCTTTAATTTTTTTTCTTGATAAGAAATTAGTTACTTGAAGTATTTATGTGCAACTTGACAGAAATATTATAAATACAAATTAGAAAATTACAAAAAGTATTGATATTGGCAGGGGCGGACTTAGGGGTTCACAAAAACTCGATGATGTTTATCGCGTAATGTAATTTTTTATAAAAATTCTTGATTATTTCAAAATGAATCCGGTCCTAAAATTTTGTGTCACTATATAACTTAATCTGAAATTTTGGGTATTCGGATATATATAAAACTTTTATCGCCAAATTTCGGATATATGAATTGAAAAAACTTAGCTAAAATAAGGGTTCTAACATGAAACCGTCATCGCATTTCGGATATCCGAATTTGTAATATAACTAGTTATTAACAAGTCTCTTAAAAAATTTAAATTGACAACAAAAACATTATTGTCGAAAATATCACATTCGCTTTAGTCTACAAAAAGCCATGAGACGATTCCAATGGCGGATCTAGGGGGTTCTCAGGGGTTCATGGGAACCTGGTGGATGTTTATCGCGTAATGTAATTTTTTTTGTAAAAGTTCCTGATTTTTTCGAAATGAAGCAGGTCTCAAAATTTTGGGTATTCGGATATATAAAACTTTTATCAAGAATTACGGATATATGAATTGAAAAAATTAGCTAAAATAATTGGTCAAACATAAAACCGTCATCGCAAATTTCGGATAGCCAAATTTTTGATATAACTAATTATTAACAAGTCTCTAAAATTATTTAAATTGAAAACAAAAAATTATTGTCAAAAATGTCTCATTTCATAGTTTCTGGACTAATTCTTTTTTATCACCTTCATGTCCGACAATACTTGAAGCATCTACCAAAGAGGTCTGGTAACGTCTATTTTTATCTTTTGACCCTTCATTTTTCACACTCAAACCAAGGCTATCCTTTTCATCCATTAGTTCTTGTAACCTGGTAGAAATATCATCTAACTCGCTGCCCACGCTAGCACTTAGTGAGAAACTAGTGAAAAAAGTTGACATGAGCTTTCTTACCTTTTTGGGGAAGCTTTCAGACTCACTGACTAACTCACGATGCAAAGCATTTGTTGCCAAAACGTCGAGTATGTCGTCTATGTCATAAGCTAAATGTTGGAGATAATGCAGCCACTGTTTAACAGCTTTTGATTTAACTTCCTTAAGGAATGTCTGGATCAGGAGTAACTTCTCCTATTTCTTCAGCTCGGAGTGAATTCCTTTGGCGCGAGCGATCTTGTTCTCGAGTACAAATCTTTATATATTAAATAACTGTCTAAATTCATGCAGTAACTGTTTGAGAAAGAGAATTCAAACTTGTAGAAAATATAGTCCTCCAATGAAAAAATCGAAAACCTAACAACACAAAACCAAAAACCGAAAAGACCAAACATAACTTTTGGTTCGGGGTTTATTTTAGTCACCCCTGATCAAAACCCTTTATACTCGTTAAAAAATTTATGTGCACCTGATGACTTAGTGTTCTGGGTCCGCCCCTGGATATTGGTGTTATTGTTATTGTTGTTACTTGTTAGAAATATTAGTATATTTACAAAGTAAAGAGAGTATTATTTAGACGATGTGTTAGGCTGCCCACTATGGCTCGATCGACGTCGGTCGTTGTCGGTAGCCGTCATAGTGGCCACTCGGTCGCGGTGTCGATCACCGGGGATTTATTTCGAATTTTGTCGCCTGCACGACAACGGTCGTGTATGAAAAAGCAACGAAAAACCTGCCCAAAATTGGTTTAATATAAAAAAAACTTTTTAATTTTTAAAATTTAAATAATTTAACACTATAAATACCCACTCATTTCACCATCTTCATCACACATTCAAACGACAATTCAAAATATCCCTCTTAATTCAAAAATTAACCATGTTTAGCAAGAAGCAAACTCCTAAATTAAAAACTCCAAATTCCCGACTTCAACCAAGTGCTCCGCATTTAACACCAGATCTGAATTTTTAATTATCCGGTGTTTCACCACTCATCCGTTTTCGATCTCCTGGTTTTGAATATAATAAACAATTACCACAACCACCATAACATAATAAATTGTTTTATCAAAATTGTCAATTCCATCCTCCGTATAACAACCAAAATGCTTTTTACCACTGACCAACCGGGTTGTATTGTCTTACTATGGAATCATCGATGTCTTCCCAACCAAATCAACCTTATTCTCCAATTAATCCTACCAATCTTGATATGAATTTTGAGGAGTTAATTTTTAGTCAAGACTATAACTATAGCCAAGATTATTCTATGGGTCATGGTTCCGGTCACGGTTCAGCGCACGGTTCGGCTCACGGTTCGGTTCCAGTTTACGACGACGAAGACGAATCTCCTGTCGAAGAGGTATCACCCGTCAAACCTAAGAAACCCTCGAGACGTGCAGCAAGAGCCAAGAATGATGAGCCCAAGGAGCCGCCAAAAGATTGGACAATGACGGAAGAGATCGCGTTGTGCCAAGCTTGGTGCGATGTGTCAGAAAATAATATTGAAGAAAACAGTATGAAGACTAAGGGGTTTTGGGATGTTGTTATTACGTACTTTGAAAAAGAAACCGATTCATCAAGAGGTTATGACTCGATCATTAGCAAATAAAAACATAGGGTTCGCCTTAGAATTGGTGCTTTTTGCGCCATCATCAATAATGTTGAAGCGAATCACGAAAGTGGTACAAATGACCTCGATGTGTACCATAAAGCTTGTGCAGGATACAAAATGATGTACAAGAGTGACTTTACATTGGAGCATTGTTACAACGTTTTAAAAGATCACCCAGGTTGGAAAGACGTTGAGATGCCTTATTTTTACAAAACTCAGGGGCGAAAAAAGTCCCAGACTTCTGAAACCACTTCGGGGTCAACATCTGGTGGTCTTAATTTGAACGAGGAAGCGGATGAGGCTCTGGAAAAGACTCAAGAATTTCGACCAATGGGTCGTGACCGAGCAAAGGCCAAGAAGAAATCAGCCGGTTCCTCTCGTGGGGGATCTTCTTCACCCGTTGATTTGGTAGCCGACAAGTTCTTCAACATTAAACAAAAAAATAGGGAAAGAAGGACGAGCAACAACAGTCCTATATAGAGTTCAAGAATCAGGAGTTGAGTCTCTGGGGGGCCGAGGCTCGAGAAATTGCACGGCTGAAAAGAGAAAAACTAGAAATTCAGCGTCGAACGCTTGAATTAGCTGAAAGGGAGAAACGGGACAGAGACATCTTATTCTATAATCCACTAATCGACCCGACCTTGCCCCCAATACAACAACAGAAACTGCTCGAGATGAAGCTGGAAATCAATGAGCAATATAACTTAGATTATTAGTTTAAGTTATATGAATAATTATGTTTTAATTTTTATTGTCATGTTTTTATGTTATTTGAATAATTATGTATTGTTTTTTAATTTATTATGTATTGTTTTTATTTTAGTAAATGAAATTTATGTAATCTTTTTTTATTATTAATGAAATTTAAATTTGATGTTAAACAAAATAAAGGTCGCTTTATAGTGGCAAAAGGTCGCTTGTACGTCGCCGAAGAGAGAAAGCTGATGTGGCGCCGGAAAGTGCAGGTCGGGACCTTTGTCCATAATGGGCAGCCTTATGTTTGGTGCTAATAAGCAGTCATCACAACCAACTTGACTATCGTCATTTTAACGTTATTTTTTTCGTAACCAACTTCACTACAAACTTAGTGTTGTAACACAAATACATCACCACCAAAGTTAGGGGTGAGCATCGGGTCGGAACCGACAAAACCTAAACCGACCCGAAACCGAACAAGAGAAATTTGTCAACCGAGAACCGAACAGAGTATACACTATATAAACCGAAAACGAACCAAATAAGGTCGGTTCGGTTCGGTTTAGGCAGTTCGAACCGACTAAGTGTCGGTTTTGACCCGAACCGAAACCGATCCGAACCGACCAAATCGAAATAAATACCCAAAACCGAAAACTGAACCGAATAAGCTCGGTTCGGTTCGATTTGGCCCGGTTTCGGTCGGTTTGTCGGGTGGGGTCGGTTTTCGAGTCATTTTGCTTAGCCCTAACTCCAAAATATATCTCACTTAAAGACTTGATGCATTTAATGCATGCCTATTTATTAGCTAAAACTTTAAGGAAATACTTGAGCTTTGCTAAGTCTTTGACAAAAAGTTACAAAAAGCTATCTATGCAATGCAAAAAACTCTTCAAAATGACTTTTTAGAATAGAAAAAAGTTTTTAACAACTTGAGCCATTAGGGATGATCTAAGACTACATTTATCAGTCACCACTAAAAACCCTCCTCACCGGACACATCAGCGCCACATCAGTTTTCTCTCTCTTACTTTTTACCCTCACTATCCCTCACACTACAATATTATCAATCACAATATCCCTCACCATTAAACTTTTTTTTTATTAAAAACTAAAACTTTTATTCAATAATTAAAAACGATTACATAAATTAAAAAGCGTACATGTACGGAATTAAACGTAAACATTACACAGATAGATTAAAAACGTAAAATCAACCGATGGAGTATTTCGTAGATCGAACGTTCCGTCCGGTGTCGGGGGAGAGCCGCGGATTATTCTTCGTTGTTGACGGTTTCCATTTCCGGGAGTATTTTGTTTAGACATTGTGTGTGTACAAATAATAATGGAAGTAGAGAGTATATGATTTTTAGTTGTGTTTAAAAATTTTGAAGTTTAAGGGGTATTTATAGGTAAATAAAATGGTAGGAATTTTTTTTTAATTGATGGTATCCGTTGCATGAGGAGTCCACAAATGCACATTGCCCTAAAAGCATTCTGCTCACCGAATACTTCATTTTCTTTTGTTGGTCACGCGCGAGCAACATAACATTTATCAATGGTCGTGAGAGCAAAAGCTCACGCATGCTCACGATGCACTTTGTCACGACCGGTATTTGTAGCCAAACTACTTGAGATGTTCAAGTCAATCTTAACTCATTAACCCCAATTCTAAAAAGCCATCATCAATCTATCTTTCACATAATCTGCTCTTAAAAAAAAATAGCTTATTCTTCACTAATCTACTGCTTCAATAACCTTTTATCAACCTATTGTTCAAATGCATTAACTCATTTTTATGCATCTAATAAATCATCTACAACTTTTGCATTTGAGATGGTCGTAGGATGATGGATTAAAGAAATGGTGTTGTCGTTTTCAAGTTTTCTATTGGTATATATTTTGGAATATATTTGTCAATTTAATGAAAACGAAACAACAAATATTTTATTACTAGTTTACAAGTTTTATATGTGAACAGTGACGTATAATCTTATGAAATTTGTTGTATATGATAACTTAAAAAAATTGTTCAAGGACTTGTCATTGGTCAAATATCTTTAATGGGTATTTTAATATGAACACTTCTTTTTTAAAATATATGACAAATTACCTTACAAATGGATGTTTAAAATTTCTCCAATTTTTTTCGTTTTTTCTACAACATATGCTACGTCCATAGACGCATTGATGAAAGAAACAAGCTTTACCGAGATATATAAGTTTTGTATACTTAATAAAGTACTAAACAAGTAGCCATGAAATTCTTGAATGTGGTTCTTTTTTATATTTAAGCTTTTACTTATATAAAGCAAAAGAAAATTTCTTGCACCATAATCATTAGCATAGGTAATTGAACTTTAGAAAAGTATGATACAACTTTTAAGCTTTTAGCTAGTGTTAAATCATTAAGTTATTTTTTCTTTAAGAAAAGCATATGCAAAAAACAATTACAAAAACATAACAGATGCATGCCAAATTACCAATACATCGAGATATCAAGGGGATGTTATTTCAGTAGACTCTAATCGTAAAGTTATAATAGCTACAACATCTTAAATTATAGAATTATAGCCACATTATATTACACCGAGTTTGGAAGAGTAATATGTATACCAGATTCTTTTTTATAAAGTTACAACATCGTATTTTAGAAAACAAAAAAGAAAATAAAAAGAAAATAGAACAAGCAATATCTTAACTTAAGGATTATAGCCACGTCGTAGTAGGTCTCTAAGAGTACTAGTTCCTAGGGCTGTAAACGAACCGAATGTTCAGTAAACATTTCATGAACTGTTCGCTAAAAAGTTCGTTCATGTTTGTTTATTTATTAAGTGAACGAACATGAACATTATTTTACGTTCGTTTAGTTAAATGAACGAACTTGAACACAAGTCACGTTCGTTTGTTTATGTTCGTGAACGTCTGATTAGACGTTTATTAACGTTTGTTTATGTTCATTTATATGTTTATGTTCGTATATCATATCTTTTAATTGTATACTTTTAAATCTGGTATGTTTAAATAAAACAACACTTATAAAACATAATACTATGCATAATTTGATAATATTTTATGTTTTTTTCTACCTTCATTTATGTTGGATCGTTTATGTTCGTTTAGTTTTTTAATGAATGAACATAAATGAACATGAACAACTCAGTTTCTTAATAAACGAACATGAACAAGAAAATTCGTTCGTTTAAGCGTTCGTGTTCGTTTATTTGTCCGGTTAAAATTAAATGAACAAACATGAACAAAGCTCCGTTCGTGTTCGTCCGGTTCGTTTACAGCCCTACTAGTTCCTAAAAGTAAAATTAACTTTAGGGAGGTGATTTGTAAACACATTTTTTTGTCATACACCACAAAAGTACAATCAATGATGCACAGTTATGTACACAGTACAACACCCTGATGCATATTTTGTGGTGTATGAAAAAAACAGTGTGTACAAATCACCTCCCTAACTTTATATAAATTTTGACCCGTACATCTTTTTGGGTGCCGACTGACGATTCCTCTAAGATTAAACCCATGCAATAAGTACTTGTTTCAGTTACCTTTTAGCCAGGAGTTGGGATTGAACTAATGACTTATTTTCAAAAGCCCTTATTTGACGAGTCAACTAAACAATATACAATACGAGAGTGATACTATTGGAGCAATGCTCCAATAGCAAAATTAACTCTATATCTATACAACGCTCTCCTCTAAAAAATACAACATCTGTAGTTTAGAAAACAAAAAAAAAAGCTAGAAACATTAGGATTTGCATCTCCTTATGCATAAAGTGTTTGTAAGTCCTTTAAATCACTACCAAGAGTATATTTTGGTAGGAGCTTTTAAAAATATTTAACGTTTAGAATTGAAAGCTCGTTTGATAAAAAAAGTTTAGTGTTTTGTT
>BQNB010122061.1:8997-20351 GCA_026074375.1 Tanacetum coccineum
AATCCTAGAGGCTCACCCATGGCTGTCTCCACAACCAGCTCTACCCGCGACTGACCCTTAGGTACAGACTCATCCCTACCTAAACTAAGACTCTCAACTCCCATACCGGGGCCTTCGTCCCCCACAGCAAAACCCTCGTCCCTTGCAGCAGGATCTCCATCCTTTGCAGTAGGATCCTTGTCCTTTGCGTCCTCGCTTACGCTGTCTGAATCTAAACTCTCCTCCATCTCCTCATCCTCCTCCTCTTCATCCCCCTTCTCATAATCATCCTCTACTAACTCAGACGAACCCTGATAACGTTTTCGTGAAGGAAGGTCTGGTGGCGACGAAGATGGCGAACTCTCGTAAGAGGACCTAAACCTCTTACGAAACGCTGAATCAGACATAACTGCCACCTCTGCCACACTAGCAGAGAGGCCTGGTGACATCGCCAGTGGAATTCGATGACATAGATCTCGCGCTAGACGTGTCAGAACCCTCTGACTCCTCAACATGACATGTGGGTGGTGTATTATCAGGGAGTGAAGTGGGTGATGCTACAGTGTGGGGTGACTCAGGTGCTTCAGCCTCACCCTCAAAAGGTTTGGACTCAGTGTTTGTCCCAACCAAATAAGCATGTCTAATAGCCTCATAGGGATCCTTCGGTAATGGTACGGGCACTTGAGAGCTCTGAGCTTCGTCAGCCTGGGTGGAAATCTCTGGGTCAACAAAGACTGGGGTAGACATCCTGTGATAACACGATAAAAGGGTACAAGTATAAAATATTATTATCCAAATTAGCAGCATCATTATGCTTACATATACAAATCATTATAGCGTTTGAAATTTGAGCCTCAACTTCGGGTACTCTTCCGAGTAATACCATTCCAAACCCGAAGGGTGAGATGAAAGCAATCACTACTCGAAGTGGTGTTGCTTATGAGGGACCCTCGATTCCTACTAATCCTTCTCCTAAAAAGGTAGTGGAACGAGAAACCGAGGAGACAACGGATAAAGAGCAAACAAATTTCCAAGGAAGTACCGCTCAAATCCCACCTCCGGTTATCCCCATTTATGTTCTGGAACCCGATGTTCCGACGACTTTGCCTAAAACCACTCCCATTTTGGAATCCGATATTCCAAAGAGTTTACCTAAGCCAAATATTCCATATCCTTCACGACGAGATGATCAAAATTCTCGTGACAAAGCTTCGAATCAAATGGAGAAGATCTTCCAAATCTTTCCAGATTTGCGCTTCGACATTAGTTTCGCGGATGCTTAACTTTTAATGCCAAGATTTGCTCCTACGATTAAGAGTTTGCTCATGAATAAGGAAAAGTTGCTTGAGTTAGCTAAGATTCCATTGAACGAGAATTTCTCGGCGATGCTTCTCAAAAATCTTCCCGAAAAGCTTGGAGATCCCGACAAGTTTCTTATTCCATGTAATTTCCCAGGAATAGATGTATGCCACGCCTTGGCCGATCTTGGTGCGAGCATAAATCTTATGCCTCTTTCTATTTGGAAAAAGCTTTCTCTGCCTGAACTTACACCAACTCGGATGACTTTAGAGTTAGCGGACCGATCAATTACTTATCCTAAAGGACTCGCCGAAGACGTTTTTGTCAAAGTTGGGAAATTTCATTTTCCTACCGACTTTGTTGTTGTCGATTTCGAAGCTGATCCTCGAGTACCTCTCATACTTGGGAGATCCTTTTTGAGGACCGGTCGTGCTTTAATAGATGTTTATGGAGAGGAAATAACCCTTCGGGTTGATAACGAAGCCGTCACTTTTAATCTAGATCAAACCACGAGATACTCCATTCAAATCTGACAAGTCGTGTAAAACCGAATTGACATCATCGACTGCAGGTTTGTAAGTAGTATGCTCCAGAATTGACTAGGATTTCCTAATTCTTTCGGGTCGCGCAATCCCACCCGGCGTTCTGAAGCGTTTACTTTCGAATTCACTTTGGAATAAATTGAAGCTTATCTTAAGGATGACTCGATTTCACCAGAAATTGATCATGTCGATTGCAATCCGGAGGAAGATATTTGTTTGATTGAAAAATTGTTAAATAATGACCCGTTTCAACTTCCTCCGATGGACCTTAAACAAAGTGAAGTGACCAAGGCAAAAATCTTCAATTAAGAGCTTTTTTTTTTTTTTCGGAATTAGAGTTTAAAAGATTTGCCGTTATCACTTAGAATATAGCTTTTACTGGGAAGAAAAAGACAAGTTGCAGTTATTATTGCAAAGGTTTTAAAAAAATGATGACGCAAAAGATGCTCTTTTAAAGTGTCAAATCTCACAAAAGGGCCATGCTTGGAAAATCACCGGACATCCATGTTCGACCCTCGTTTTTTGTACCACAAGATATCTTGATGGAAGACTGATTACAAACCTTCGGTTTCAAAGTCAAAGACGGGTTAAAACCCAAAAATTATGACGGTAAAATCAAAAAAGAGGTCCAAAAACTTCTTGATGCCGGAAAAACATGATATTTACCCGATCTCTAACAGCCCATGGTTAGCCAGTGATTGTGTTTCCTAAGAAAGTGGAATAGAACTGTCGTTGCTAATGAAGAGATGAATTAATGTTTAACACATTTAGGTTACCGTGATGGAGAGTTTGAATGTCTATAGGAAAATTAACATCGAAGCGAGACTCGAAAAAGATCATTTTCCATTAGTTTATGGATAGATGATTAAACGATTAGTGGGGAATGAGTTCTATTAAGTTCTAGACGGATTTTTCAGATATTTCCAAATACCAATAGATCCCACGGTACCAGGATAGAAAACTACTTTCACATGCCCGTATGGAACTTTCGCGTATCGTCGCATGCCATTTGGCTTTTGTAATGCTCTCGGTACTTTTCAACGGTGTATGATGGCCATATTCCATGATATGATTCAAAAAGACCATGGAAGTGTTTAAGGGATGATTTCTCGGTTTTTGGGGATAGTTTTGATTCGTGCCTCTCCAATTTAGAAAAGATGCTAAAACGGTGTGAAGACACGAATTTAGTTCTTAATTGGGAGAATGTGTACCTTTATGTGTTAAAGAGGAATTGTGTTTAGGGCATAAGAATTTCAAAGAGACAGGGGAACTTGAGGGCGATCGTGTGACTTAAAGGTCAATGTTATCGCTAACTCCCTTCACCCGACTACAGTTTAAAGGTTGTTAGGAGTTTCTTAGGTCTATGCAGGTTTTTATCGTCGATTTATTCCAAAGACTTTTTAAGATTGTCTAGACCAATGACACCTTCTGGGAAACACCGTTTTGTGTTTCTAAAGATTGTATTGATCTTTCTATCTGACTTTAAAAGAGCTTAACCGAAGCTCCTACCTTTAGTTGACGGGATTGGAACTTACGATTCTAACTCATGTGTGATGCAAGTGATTTCGCGATTGGTGCAAGTTCTAGGACAACGAAAGATGAAGCATTTTCAGCCTATACATTATGCTGTAGCAAGACTATGACTGAAGGCTCAAACTCCATTACGATACCACGGAAAAGGAATAACGTGCCCTATGTGTATGCTTTGAAAAGTTCCGCCATTACTGTCACATATCCAAAATCATAGTGTATAAGGATCACTCGGCTTTTAAAGTACCTTATGAAACAACAAAGACGCTTAAGCCGAGGGTGCTTCGGTGGGTTCTTCCTAAAAGAAATATTTGAGTTATCACTGATCCGTGATAAAAAAAAGGAACAGACTAGTGAGAACCTTTGCGGCAGACCATTTATCTAGATTGAGATATCCTCATAATGGATGTGTTAGAATACAAAGACATAATGAACATTTTCCTTTAGAAAAACTCTTGGAGTTTATTTCCAGTGAAAGTACCCATGGTGTATCGGGACTATGCAAATTACAACTGAGGGGGAATTTTTATCATCAATAGGAATGTCCAACTCAACAAAAAAGGAAGTTTTTTTAGACGTTAAACATTAGTTCTGGGTGATGATCCCTATCTTTTTTCGTTACTTGTGCGGATCAAATTATTCGAACGGTGTGTGCATGGGCAAGAGCTTTTTTTCTGAGATCCTCAAAGCTTGTCATGAAGGAGCACCGACGGGGCCATCATTAGTGACAATCTCACCACCGAAAGTATTTGATGCCGGTTCTTTTGGCCCTACAATGTATATCGAGATGCCCATATGGTATGATCAAAATCTAGATGTGATAAGTGTCAAGACTAAGGCCAAATTTCACAACGTGATGGATGCCTCAAAACGCTATCCAAGTTTGTGAAATCTGTGATATATGGGGTATCGATTTATGGGACATTTTGTCCGTCTTTCAAGCGGAATTAAATGACAAGCCTCGTTAGCTGTTGATTTCTTTCGAAATGGGTTAAAGCTGAAGGACACTTCCACACTGATGCTTGAGTTAGGTCTAGTGAAGTTTTTAAAATCTCCTTTTGTATTGCGATTTGAAACACTCTAGAGCTATAATAGAGCGACCGTGGGGACCCATTTTTGTAATGATCTGGTGTTTGCTTATAAGTAATTTTTGGCTAAAGTATGGGTCACACATCGTCTAGCTACTACTTTCACCCTCAAACGATTAGCGGTCAATGTGGACGGTCGTCCAATCGAGTTTAAACGTATTCTTAGAATATAGGACGGGTTGGGGAAAAACCGTTAGCCTCATGGTCTCTAACAAATTAGATGAAGCTTTGTGGGCATTTCGTCACTGCTGATTTAAAGAACCGATTGGTTGTACGCTTACAAGCCTTTTTTATGGAAAGTCTTGCCATTTTCACCAATTGAGTTAGAACATAAAGCATCTATTGGGCTTTGAAACATGCTAACTTCGAGTTTTAAAACACAGGTTATCAACAGAAGTTCAACTGAATGAAACTTACATGAGCTTCGTGAGATCAAGCTTATGAGAATTCTCCCCGTTGCTCTTTATAAGGACGAGGAACGAAGAAGCTTCTGCTCAAGATCAAGAAAAACCGCATTTTCAATGTTGGGTGATCGGAAGTTTTCTCTTCAACTCTCGGTCTTAAAGATATTCTCAGGAAAGGTTAAAACTCGTTGGTCAGGGGACCTTTCACCACTCACTAAAGTTTTTCCATACGGAACTATTGAGTTATCTCAACCCAATGGTCCAAACTTTAAGGTGAATGGTCATCGTGTGAAGCATTACTTTGGAGGGGACTTACCACCAAGGAAGTCCAGGATCTCCACACTCTCCCTTAAAGGGACAAATGAGAATTCAAGGGATCGAGTCAAGCTATGTGACTCGGTTACTAAAAAACAAAGCGCTTGTGGGAGGACACCCCAATAGCTTATCCATTTTCTGTTTTTCTTTCTAGTTTCTAATGTGTGTGAGGAGGCTTGTACTCTTCCATTCTTTCTGTTTGTTCTTTGTGCTTGTGATTGTTTGCAGGATAGACCCAAATTTTTTGAAGACTCTCATGTTTGGTGTTTTGTCCCGGTTTACTCGAGCTTCCTAGCCTTTGCTTTCCATTAGTTTAGGGAAATTCGATATCCTTTCATCTTATCGATTCACGTTTATCTTTGCATAATTAATAAACGGCTTAGATTTGCGTAGAGGCCCGCCTTAAACATTGAGGACAATGTTTAATTTTATTTTGGGGAGAGAATCTTTCGATTTGATGTTACCTACTTATTGTTTTGTTCTCACGTACCCCGTTTTCCCATAAAAATAGAAAAAAAAAAATTTTCAAAAATATAAAAAATTTTAAAATTTTCAAAAATAAAATAAGTGTTTTTGTCACAATTTTGACTTTCTTGCTGGGTAAGAATAAGAGTAAATTTTAACCCGATCGAGCTTGTTGAGCTCTAGCTTGTTCATTAACTTGTAGGCTAAGCGTTCGCTAATTTGCGAAGAACGAAAAATGATAGAGTTAAGTATGAGTAGGATGCTAAACAAAGATTATTTGGAAATCTTAAGAGCTCATATATGTAACTTGTTGCTTTTTCTCCCATAAGCTCTTAACCGGATTAATATACGTGCTGTTTTTTAAGATTAAACTTAAATCAACAATTTTTATGTAATATATAGCAAAAATTTTAGTCTTAGTTCAAATTTATACTTGAATTTTTCAAAAAGAAGTCTTCTAAAATATATATATATATATATAAAATGATAAAATGATAAAAAAATATAATAATAAAAGATGTGGGTTGATAAAAGTTTACTACCTCTTTCCGGCTCACAACCGATGTGGTAGTCTTCTAAAGAAAGCCCATAGTATGAATAAAGATCCGAGACTGATAAAAGTTTGTTGCATCTTGCTGGCTCACAACCGATGTTGCAGCCTTCTAAAAGGTCGAGGGTTACAATTGCATAAACGTCTAAATAGTTAAATTAAATTAATAAATTGATTTCTTTTTGTTAAATTCAAATATGTTTTTGCATTTTGACTACTCTATTTTATAAGCTATGAATATCCGTGAAACCTGAAGAGTTTTTGAAACCTAAGGTCTGTGAGTCCCGATACTAGTCTCTGTGGGGTGTCAAAAGCCAGGTCACTTAGCCGTAATGTTGGGATGTGCCGAGACGAAAGTCGCTACATGGGATGATCTCACCTTTAAACTCATTATTCTATGGTGGAACGTAAAGCATAGTATATTGCAAAAAGTTGATCCATGGTTGAAATTCAAGATAGCACACTCACTTAAGATATAATAAATGTCGGGAGTAAAAAGTTCACAAGTTGCAAATATGAGTAGTGTTAGCATCCTTACTGATATTTAGCTGTGATTTTGTTTTAAGCTGGGTTTGGATAAGTGAAAAGTTGGGAACGATGAATTTATCCTTTTTGGGGCATTCTCGGAATCGAAATGCATCTTGTTCTATGATCCCTAACAATTATGGAAATAACGAAAGTCAAAAGAAGTCTTAAATATATATATAAAAAAATATTAATTAAAAAAGAGGTTTTCGAAAATGGGAAAAAGGGGTGTTTTATAACTTGTGATTTCTTAATTTTTCCACAAAAATCTAAGCTACTTTTCAAATGATTAGTTTGGGGAAGTTTTGAGGTATTTGGTTATAAGATATGTAATATTGCGTGAGGACACGCAATCGCTTAGTTTGGGGAATTTTGATATGTGTGAAAACACATATCCATTTTATATCAAAATAAACCCAATAAAGACCAAAAACATAATAAAAATGGCAAAGATATGCTTGTTTTTGTGTTTTGTATGTGCAGGTACGGATAAAACAAAAACCACAAGAAAACGGTTAAAATCGGGCAAACACGAACACAAGAACGGAAGAGCACACAAAAAGCCAGGAGGAAGCTATCCAAGTCAAACCCTAGTCATCTCTCAGTCAACCCAAGTCAAACACTAAAGGACAAAATCCCAAAGTTACAATTCAGTCCCTCATAAAATCCAAAGTTATAATTCAGTCCCTCATAAAATCCAAAGTTACAATTCAGTCCCTCATAAAATCCAAAAGTTACAAAAGTGGTCCCTAATCCCTAAATGTTAACACCCGTTAACATTTATAAAACAAAGGTTAACATTTGTTAAAATCCTTAACTAAAACCCATTACCCGAATTTCACCCAAGGCTCAATCCCGTTAAAAGCCCAAAGTCAAATAATTATAAATCCTGGGTCAACAAAGTTAAACCCTTTTTCCCCTTCAGTTAAAACGAGCGAGAAAAGTTGTTAACACTATTCACCGTCTCTCTCAAGTTACCTCTCAGTCAAATCAAAGGGCAAATGTCAATTGAGGTATAAAAAGGTAATTCAGGTGTTAAAGTACACGTTGGCAGGGAGAAACGTCATTCATGGATTCCTATTGGCCAAAACCCACTTGATGTGACACACGGGCAAGTAAGGAAGCACAAGGAAAATGGTCATTTACACTCATCTTACTCTCAAAAGAAGCACAAAGGTGTCACAATCACGGTGGCCCTCGCTGCAATCCGTGTGAGACAATCTAATCCAACGGCTTGAAAATAGTATCCAATGATTAGCATATGATCAAGGGTCAAGATATCAAGGAGCGTGTAACTGAATTTGTGCCTAGAAGCTTCTCCAACGGGCTATATAAAGCCTCACTCCTCACACACCGAGGGGAATCTTTTCTTTTCTAGTTTTTAGCTTTTAGATTTTTAGGTAATTTAGCTTAAGTTTTAAAATTTTAAGTAAATGTAATTTTCATTTAAACGTTTGTAATTCTCTTTTCAAGTAATGTAATCAAGCTTTTTAGTTAATGAAATTTAAGTTTTCTTTAATAAATTGTCAAAAAGCTCTCTATAAGCTCTAGTGATAGTGTACGGATTCATAAGTTCTTATAAGCTCTCACAAGTCTATAAGCTTGTGATTGAGCTACATTGTTCATTTAATCAACTTAAACCTTTAAAATCAGCTAATTACCTTGGATTATTGAATTTAGAAGCTTATAGAAAGGAAGCTAGCCATGGATGAGCTTCCAAGGACTTTACTAGCTTATCCATAAGGATAAGCTAGAGCTTGTAGATTGCTCACTTGAGCTTATTTTCACCTTTGTTTTGCTAAGGTTCCTGTAAGTTCTCCTTTATCTTTAAAATTCCAGTTTATAAATATGCTTGTTTGCTTATCAAGTGCTTATTATGCTTTCTAGTTAGCTTATTTGTACTTATTATCATCCTATATGTTTAATAGACTTAATTGATCATCTATCTTTAGTTAATATAGCTTAGATCTTAGTTTTGCATTTCTTGTCTTAAAAATTATTAAAAAACCAAAAATAGTTAGCATAATTTGTAGATCTTAGTTTCTAGCTTTTCTAGTTGTTTAAATAAGCTCACTAGGTTAGTTATAAGCTACTAGCTATCTGGTATTAAGGTTTCATCAACTAGATTTTAGAATTATAAGCTAAATTGAAATCTGCCATAGTTAAAGGAGTGTTTGGATTAAGACAGTTTGTATAACACCTTGTGTTTTAGGTCATTGTATGACATTATGTAATTCACAATTTATTTTTAGGGTTTTACGCGTTTACTCTTAAACCATAAACGTTAAGTTAAATCGCGTAAACTGAAAATGATCATTCAATGTAAACAGGCATTAAACGATTAAATGTTTACATCAAGCAAGTGTTATATGATTATTATGAGGATAATTAATAACTTTGTTCATTTTATTTTTATTGGCTACGTAAAATGCTTACGTTTCACGATAAAATGCGTTTAGGCATACCCGGAAGTTCTAAAACCTATCTACGCCTAAACGAATACCCACGATTATACCCAATACTCAAAATAATCAAAAATTACATCTTATATATATATATATGCCGAAATTTACAAGGTGAGACCAAGACTTTTCATCTTTGTAAATAATATCTAGATATTTAATAAAAGATCTCTTACACCTTTATCAACTTGTTAAGTTAACTTTAACCTAGGGTTAGAAAGTAACCATGGTTAAGTTAGGGAGATATTTTTACTATAAATAGGCATGCATGCATGAGTAAAATTTTCATACTCTTATACTTGAAAATTTCATTTTCTTTCTCTCTTTTATACACTAAAACCCACGGCACAAAACCCTTGCCAAACTAAATCCATACTTTGATTTTCTAAGATTATACAACCCTATACACAACATACTTAAGGTATTCTAAGGTGTTTACAAGCCTTGGATCACCATTTGCAAGTATTAAGAAGAAAAAGTAAAGATTAGGGTTTTGGAAACCTAATCTAGGGTTATAAGCTTGAAAGCTTGGATTTAAGTCTAAACACGGGTTTAGCATTCATTTTACATCCTATACATCATCACTAAGGTCTTTCTAAATCCTTCATACTTTTAATTGTTGTGATTTTATGTGTTATATGTTATTTACGGCTAAATCACCACTAATGACTTTTAAATGTGTAAAATGGGTTTTTATTTGAGTTTATCAATTTATACACTTATTCTTATGTCATATGGTCCTATATATCATGGAAAAGTGAAAATAAAAGTATGTTAACCTATGGATTAAGTATAAACATGTTTAGGTTAAATTAGGGTTTTATAATGTTTCTTAATCTTCACATATGAAAATAATGGAAAGAAATTGTTAAAACTTGTTACAATGAAATTACAAGGACTAGGGATGATATTGGACTTTATTATAAGTACCACAAGTGTCAAATGTGTTTTTAGGAGTTTTTATAATAAACTACTAAGTAAATAATACATAAAAACAAGGTTTTTATAAAGATATACACTTAAATACTTAGGGGCTGTCTAAAATCCGAATTTCATACAGAAAGTTTGACTTAATATAATTAAAATACGCCTCATGACGATTCCATAATGATAAGAAACTCGAAAAACCGATCTATAACGAAAAAGATACGTTAAAAACGAGTTTACGACTATAAATACTTTTATAAAACTATTTTGGGTAAAAGCTATTAATACTCTATGTACACGTCAATGTAACTCATTATGCTTTGTGAATTTTTAAATCATTCATTATACATCACAATTTTGACTCATTATGCTTAATAATTCCTTTGACTCACATTAAAAGACATTTTTACCCTTTGACTTCTTTGTCTTCTTCATTGGCCATCATCACCACCTCCAACCGCCAACAGAACCACCACCTTCGGCCATCCAAACAATCAAACCATATTTAATTTGTGATACAACCTATCAACAAAGTGTTCCTAAAGCATCAAGGGGCTCCAAGAACATCAAATATCACAAACCCACAACCTTAAATATACCCTATAAGATTTTTGAAAAAAAAAACGCATCAAAAATCACTCATTACACACACATGGATTCAACCCATTCAAAACTGGATTAGAACTAGCTTATATACACCTAATAGATCATTAACCCCATTGTTAATTGCTCTTAAACTCAACTTTGATTTCATGAACCCTAATTCGTTTTAAGTGGTTTCGAGCGATTTAGACTGTTTTAAACGAATTCCCTTTAAAGATTGGTTATATAGATGACAATAAACACATTTCTAGTTTTACCTTTTGCTTGACAAACGGGTTCTTGATTCTTGTTCTTGAGGGTGTCGCAGGTTGAGAGAGAGGAACAAGAACAAAAAGTGTTTTGTGGTATTTAAAAATGTTTTATAAACCGCCTTTATCGGTTTTTTTTAGGAGATCACCGGAATCTGGGTTTTTTCACCGGAATTTATGATGTTTGTGTGGAGTTATAATGTAGATGATGAAGATGGATGAAATGACATAATTACCCACAACGGTGATGTATAATGAGTGTTTTAAGAATTCACAAAGCATAATGAGTTATATTAGCATGTGCATAGAGTATTTATAGCTTTTACCCCATTTTTTTCTTCCTAAACTATTTGGGCATAACATGATATATTTTCTACTCGATTTACAAAACGTGTTCGGTATGGATTTTCGATAGGA
>BQNB010122062.1:0-20351 GCA_026074375.1 Tanacetum coccineum
CAATTTTTAGAAGAAAAAAGAGCAGAAGAGGTTGAGCAACGTTATCAATTCCATAGGAGACAATGTGTAATTCCCTATACTTTAGTAGTCGTTCAGTTTTTGGTATCATTCGTTAACTCGGTTAGTTTACCTTGGCTCAATAATTACTCTTATATTTATTATGACGTTTTAAGGCTAATACCTTCAGGTATTAGCCATTATTATGAAGATCTAAAGGTTTGGTATTTGTTTATCTCAATTTTTTGATTTATCATTGTATGCTTGTTTATGCTTATCAATTAATACTTGTTTACGCGCTTTTGTATGCGACCTATCATTCAACTTGATCTAGTAAAGCGGACCAAGTAGATCTAGAGTCCGGGATGGCTCTCCATATAGTAATTTATACATCTAGAATTATAGTTACACAAATATTGTCCTTCTAAGTCTGTGTCTAAGATACGCTTCGGGCTTAACTAGTTAATTGGATATTGCCAATGGTTTATTGATCGTGTTGACTAGCATGTGACCTAGATAATTCAACAAGTAACGTTCTTATTCCATTGGATAGTTGGACAAGTGGACTACTAGTGTATGAATTGCCATTAAGCGGTAAGTGGGTAAAGTCTCAATGAGCTAGGGTTTAACAAGATCACAATTGCTTTAATCCCTAAGATAGATTATAATCAGCAAATAAGGATGTTTTATGCGGATGCTTTATTTCTGACCGAATTAATGTGTCTAGGTCTTAGGATGATGTAACGCCTAAGTCTTAAGAATGATATGCCACCTCGAGAGAAGAAATCATTGCACTTAATAAATAAACCAACTTTCTAATCGGATTAATAATGGTTAATACAGTTTTCTTATATTTTGCTTGGCCGCTCTTTTATCTTTTGTTAATTAGCTCGCATGGGTAAAAGTGTCTTGAATTGATTGTAGTCACCAACCAAACCGTGCCAGTCTCTTAGGCTGAAAACCCCCTTTTTCCGTTAGAATTAGGATTTAGACTGACATAGGTTTAACATAGGTTTAGAATAGAGTAGAATTAACATAGATTAGATAATCAAGATATTGATTAAATTGATATATTTAACCTCGCTTCAAGTGTTCGACACCTTACTTACCACAAAACTACTATCGATCGGATACACTGCCTGTTAAAGTATTGTTTTTAGTTTAGTCGGCAAAATATAAATTTAAAACCTAAATCAATAAAATATACACCACACAATGACACATCAAGAAGCAACACAATAAGGATCTACATACTAAGTTTCATGCAATCATAAGTAAATACTAATAGATCTAGCCTTGCTTGGTAAATAAAGAAGAAGAACAAGAAGAATCTATCACAAAACACATAAACATATTAAGTGATAAGGGATAAATGAACTTCACTTGATTAAAGCATGCAGTTGAGGCTATTACAAAAGGGTTTTAACACCTTAAAAACGAGCCCAAAGGCTGCTAAAATCGTCTTCTAAAACTAGGGTTCGTCTCCCAAAAGTTACACACTTAAAACCTAAAAGCTACACACTTACTTTACCGGGGTAACCCTTTACCAAAAAAAACCTAAAAACAGATTTGTATATATAGGAAAATAGCGTTATGATCTTGACGTCGTTGCCCCGTAGAATCTTCTAGGGTTTCTTTAAGTCGGCTACGTTCTGACACCGTCTAGAAATCCATGACGTCGTCTCTAGAGTGATGTGACGTCGTCGCGTGTGGTTTGCGACGCCATCTCCGCGGTCTATGAGATTTTCTTCAAGGTAGTTGGTGTAGAGTCGTGGTCTTTTCTGTTTCTTCTCCAATTGAGTCTAAGTCACGTGTATTTCCTCCAAAAGTCATCCAAGTGCTAAAAACATGAAAAGAAACGATTAAGCACATAATCTGAGCATATTTGCATGATTTAAGGGGTTAAATGATACCGAAAAAGTATATAAAATGATACCTCATCAATCTGCTGATGGTGTTTTAGGTATGTGTCTGTGTCTGTGGTTATTGTTAATAGTAGTCGATCTTGGATGTTTGAAGTAGTTTTACTTCTATGGATATATTATCATATTGCTTGTTGGTGTGTGTTGATATATATTTACTATCATCAATTAGTTCAAGATGTATTTTTACAAGTATGGTTTGTGAATTTTACATCTATTTTGTAATAAGCAAGACTTATGCATAATCATATAGTATGTTGGTGGTAGTCATGCTACAAAAGGTAGTACTTGTAGCTATGTAGATTGTTTACAGTACAAAAGTTAGTACCTTAATGTACATAGATTGTTTACACAGGTAGGATGCATACATGACACAGTTACAAACTTACTTGGTTACCTACTTAGTAGTAGTATTGTTCAAGGTAGTTGGATCATATACATTATGTTGGTAGTAGTAAAAAAACCAGGCACGGCAGGTAGATTACACTAAGGTGATTCATTGGTCGTGTTTCTGTTTTTTGGAAAGTTCTGCTAGGTTAGGTTCTGGATCTTTTCTAAATAGTACCTTTCGTACCGATGTCTTTGGTAATTTGTTTTTTCCGTCTCCCTTTTGCATTACTCTTCGTCTTTTGAGTCTTGTGTTTCGCTTTTGGTAGATGCAGATTTAGGGCTTATAGGAGTTAACAACTGTGGGTTGGTTTGTTGATATGTTGTTGTTTCTGTTAGGTTAGTTTTGTTTGCAACAACTTTTGTGGGGTCCTATAGAAGAGTATCTTGGATTTTGACTTTGGTTTGTGGCTTGGGTGTTTCTGTCAAGACTGGTGCGGGTAGGGCAAGGGTAGGGTTTTTAAAAACTATGTCGAGAATGAAGTCCGGTCTTTTGGCGGTGCTCCCGGTGTCAAAATGGAATTGGAAGGTGTGGGTCGTGCCTTCGAGTTCTTTTAAGGATGGCGGTAAGGTGTAAGGGTCCTTGTTCATGGTTTCTGCCAATACCTCGTTGCAATCTCTTGTTAGCGTGTTCGCCTGGTCACTGAAACATGTGATGGAGGTGGTTGTTGAACCATCGTTGACAATAGCTTTGAAGCAGTAGCTACAATAATGGTATATTAGTGCATTTTCAATTAGTTAGCATGTTGTGTAGAGGTTTTCTTTTTTACATGTAGGTTGTTGTCATCTGAGGTCCGTAGTCCTTACATTTTGGAAATGGCTCTTCTTCTATGAGTTTTTTTTCCGTACGATGAACATTTTTGATAGTACCAGCGCCTTTGCGTGTTGATCTTGAAAATGGTAGCTACTGTCGTGAATCTAACTCGCTGGCAGATGTTATTTAGGTTAGGAATATGGTAGTTGATTAGTTCTAAAAAACTTTGTATTTGTAACTGGTTACATACTTGGTAGTTTTGTGGATCTACTTCAAGGAGGACTGACAGAGGGAAACGGTTCCTGGTACTTTCCTTTTCTAGGTTCTCATCTCGTTTGTGTTTGATGTCTAGTAGTGGTGCCATGTTTGGGAGCTGTGGATACCTGCATGGTATTTAAGTTGTTGTTAGTGTAAGGATCGTGTATTTCTGTGTGTGTTTGGTGTAAATATTTGTTGCTTACATCTGCCTGATTTGGTATGTTTTAGCAACATTCGGATTCAAGTAGTAGTGAGTAGCAGAGGTTCCTGACAGTTGGAGGCCTGTATTGGTGACGATGGTTGTTCGTCTTGTTACTGTAACAGGATGATATATAGGAGTTTACAATGGAGTTAGAACGTACCATTGTAGCGGGTGACATAGCATGAACTAACGGCAATGATGATTGGTTTCTCCATTGATTCGTATTCACGTACGTCAAAGTCTAGTGCCATTTCGTTCCATATTGTGAGTCCAATTATGTTGCCGCTGTAGGAAGTATGAACTTGTTTAGGAAAGAAACTTAGATGTATAAAGAAGATCAAGGTTTATGTGTAGGTGTTTACCTTAGGTTTTGGATGTCAATTGATCTTCGGTGCATGCGGTTTGTAGTTGCGTCTCTTGAGGTTAGCACTCTGCCAACTGCTTGGATTTGACCAATATAGTCTGTTCATATAGAAAATAGGTATACATGTGTAGAAAGTTTATAGTAATCTACATATGCAATAAGTGTACGTGTGAGAATGGCGTGTTTTGAGTTTGCTCGTCCTGCTAATTCGTTGTAAGCTGCAAAGTTGAACTAGTGTTTCGGGAAACCAATGTTTGATATTTCCTCAAGCTGCAGGAACTTGCCAAATATAAAAGAAGTCCGGTTTTCCAATGTACGTTCCCATGGGTTTTTTTTGTAACTAAATCTCAAAAAACGGTATGCTTTATGAAGTTGGAGAAACTGGTTTAAGTATTCTGCATCTTTTATCTCCATGTGTTGCTTGTATTGGACTACCTTGTAAAATCATGGTATTTGAGGCTATGTGTTCATGGAGTTTAGTTATTAAACATGGTTGTTTCATGGTAAATATACTTGTTTGTCGATCAACATGCAGCAATATTTAGTTGGGTGTCTTGTTCGGATGTGCTTAGAATTCCATTTGCGGTACATAATTGCCTCTATTGTCTTGTTGTGGTCAGTGGGGCTCAAATCAGAGATGTTTGTTATTTCTGGTTCCACCATAATCATTTTCTCTTTGTTTTGTTGCGGGATGTCGACACTGTTAGTTGTTTCCATGACCCTGCAGAGAGTGTTCTTTTAGTGTTAGATAAATTGATACGTTGTTTGTTTAATCTATGTGCATGTACAAAGTATGGGTTGACAGAGAAAGGCTAAGCAGCATACAATTATAAGCATGTAATTGGTGTAAGTAAAGGCATACAAATATGAATAAAGCATAAAAATTGCAATTTTTTTGTCACTACACCTACGTAAAAGTAAAATTGACATGTGAATTTTTAATTCTCGAAAGAAAGTCATTGTATACTATGTTTTTAGTGGCTATGGGGGCTTGGTCATAGCGGGCCTTAATTAGGATTTTCAGCCCATGCGGAGTAGTCGCTCTCGAGAGGGCGACATACAACTGACCATGCCCAAATATTGGTTCAGGAAGATATATTCCTATTTTTTAGTTATTGAACTTGACACTTATTTATCGTCATTGCATAACACACTTTAATTGGGAATTGTTTTCTTTTAAAGATAAAAGGTAGTTTAGAATCTTTCATTGTTAGCGGAATCCGTGAAAGGAAAGCTTTCTGAGATACTCTTGTACATGTGATTATCTGCGCTACGATTACTTTGGGGAGTAGTTGCTTTACAATCATTCGTGTTCTGTTACAAAACCCGCCGACAATGTTGATGTTTCATAATAACATTATTGGTGTGCCTGTCTTTAGTTCTAATTGGTGTGGCGGGAGGCCTGCAAAGGTGAGTGTGTTTAGGTACTCGATTGGATACAGTAGCTCGACTTCTCCTCCATCGTGACCATGTGGTGACGCTTCGTCGTTGCTTATATATGTGGTTGTACTACTTCGGAGCATAGACATCACTTTCGCGTTTATCGTGTCTGATGTGTCATTTTTTGAGCAAACAATGGCTTTCTCTTGTAAGTGTTTGGCGGTTGGATGTAGCAATGTTTGATCATCATATATGAACTTAATCAAGTTCGTCAATCCGTTTTCATCATCAGGAATTCGGTAAGTGTTCGGAATATCAATCCAAGACGTGTTCTCTGGATCTGATTCATGATGTGCGTTGATTGACCCGTCCCCAAATTCTAGCAACCACTCTGCAAATGCAGACACTTCTTCCTTTTCTGGTTCTGATAAATTTCCTTGAGTGAGCCTCATATTCTCTGTTAGAAAGTATAGCTTGAAGGAACGCCATAAGTAAGATTCAACAATTGACGAACTTATTATTTTGTTCCTGGATGCACTTTCTTTAACAGGAAGAGTGTTTGAAATCATCTCCCAGCATGACGGTTTTGCCACCAAATAGACTATCTGGAGCGTCAAGGATATCTCTTAGAGTTCTGTCTAGTGCCTCGAAACAACGTCGATCGTTCATCGAAGACTCGTCCCATATAATAATATTTGTCTCTTTTAACAGCGTTCCCGGTTGCGTATTCTTCTTTACTGAACATACAGAAGTATCGTTCAGCTCAAGCGGCAATTTAAAGAGCGAATGAGCTGTGCGGCCTGACGGTAACAACAACGACGCAATTCTAGAGGATGCAACAGCGAGTACTATTTTTCCTTCAGAACGCAAAGCGTATATTACTGATTTCCATAAAAAGGTTTTTCCTGTACGGTCGTGTCCATAGACAAAAACTAGCTCTTGTTTATTTTTAGTGACATCATCTATGATGAGGTTGAATATGTTTCGTTGACTGTTATTTAATTTCGATACCAGCCGGTCTTTCTCTCTTGTTAGCAATTCACGATCGTAACTTTTTTCCTCCATCAATAATCTGTTTCGTAGCACAGACATTAAATCTTTAGGCGGCAATGGGAGTCCAAAATCTGTCAGTAACTTGGAACAGTGGTTTAGACACGCTTCAAGCTTCTAGCTCCGATGATTGTATATGAAGATTAGGAATATTCAATGACAGGGAAGCTGCGTATGGTATATCTTATGACATCAATTTCCAAGTACGTCTCCATAGCGTTAACGGATTCGATACATGACAATGCGTCAGCATGTGTGCAAAGGGTATTCATAATTCTGCTGGTGTAGCAGTCAGCGACGCTTCTTGTAAGGTGGTTTCCCATTCTCGATCGTCCCCCAATAGACCCATTACTTCACATGTTGCACGACATGTTTGATATACCATATCATTTACTATACATATTTCATGAAAGCTTCTACATCCCTTCTGATGACAAAGCAAGATTCTTTGATAAAACAAATCACCAGCAGCTGGATGAACATATGACATTCTGCCAATTGAGGACTTATTTCTTTGCCGACGCCATCTCCGGTACTTGTAGGTTGCATACTACACAAATTCCAAGGGAAAGTCTAGGTACGTCAGGTGCCTTTCGTCCGTATAGTGTGCATTATATTCTAACCATTCTGTTAGAGTAATCTTCTTTTTGTGAGGGTTGTCAGCAACCGATTGGAGTCGATCTTTGCTTCTGAAAACAACAAGCTGCATGTTTTGTAAATGGACAGCTAAAATCTGAACTGCAAGCTCTCTATTGTGTATGTCGAATTCAAATAGTCTCCAGAAAGCTTCATGAGGGCTGATGTATCTTGCGTCTAGGAAGTTCTTTATGTCATCGACTATCACCTGAGCCTGCTTGCCGAATCGCAATGTAGTTGTACTACTCCTCGACACACGTGCAGCTATATGGAAAGTGCCTTTGGAGATGTACTTGAATAAATATTTTATTATCATTGCCCATCTACAGTACTCGATGTTGATGTGTGCATAGAATGTAGTGGACAGTTGTTTGTTAAATGGGACGACATAACCATTGTCTAACTCGACGTTCTGCTTGACGGTCGTGACACCTGTATCCCTTCCCCGATAATGAAAAAACCCATATTTGTCAATGTATGTACGATTGCAGTATTCTTTTGGAAAATGTTTTGTACATTTAGCGGCATATTGTGTACATGGAGCAGTAGGACATGTCGGTCCGTAAAGACCATGCATCATGAGTTCTGAAACAACTCTATGGCATTCATGGTCAACATCTTTGGACGGTAGTTCCGCAGAGATGTAAGCATATATATCTTCATCTCTCTGTACCCGTGACCTTTCATTTATCCATACTAAAGTGTGACAATGAGGAAGGCCCCGTTTTTGAAAATCGACCGTATACGAAACTGCAATTAGGAAGATAGAAACAACTCTCTGTATATCAGTGTCAAATCAGGTTGCAATATAAGTTCTGAAACAACTCTATGGCATTCAGGGTCAACATCTTTAGACGGTACTTCCACAGAAATGTAAGCATCTATATCTTCATCTCTTTGTACCCATGACCTTTCATCTATACATACTAAAGTGTGACAATGAGGAAGGCCCTGTTTTTGAAACTCGGCCGTATACATAACTGCAATTAGGAAGACATAAATAACTCTATGAATAACAGTGTCAAATCAGGTTGCAATATATAAAAGAACAAAGAGACAGTAGCTAAAAGAATTACCCGCTATAATTTTTCTAAATGAAAACTTTGTAAATTTTTAATATATGATGAAAATGGAGGAAAAATGAAGATAAAATAAAAATAAACAAGGGGGGGGGGGGGGGGGGGGGTCCCAAACTGCCATTTTTGCAAAGATTATACTCCCAAGGTCCAAAGCTTTTGTAAGTCCTAGACTTATAACACTTAAGGACCATGGGTGCAATTGGTTTAGAATCTTGGGGACTATTTCTGCCATTAGTCCCATAGTGATTGACAAAGGCCGAATTGTGCAATTGGGGTTATATCCATGAGACTTAAGCTGCCAATTCCACAAAACCCTTCCCACTTACAGTTTAAATAAATGCTTGTATATCTTTTCCACAATTTCCCGTTTCCTTTTTGATATGGCTCTTCCCCACAACACACGCCGTTTTATCCCCCACCTCGAAAGAACCTACTGGAATTTACATCACTCACCCTCTCCCTAAAACCCTTGTCACACTGCTTTACCTTGCGAGTTGGAGATCCCTTCGCTTCCCATTCAAATTGCTGGCTATGATTGACTCCAAAGAAGCACAAATGGAAAGTAAAGGCTGGATGCTTTGGCTTTTTACTCTCTTAACAAACACAGAGCTGCCTATAAAAAGGTACTTGTGTTAAGTAGTTTTTGGAGATAGTTAGTTTTTAATTTTCCAGTTTGTATTTTTTTGTTATTTGTAAGATTTTCTTTTAAGTTTTGGTAATTAGCTTTAAATTACTTGTACGTTGTAAATTTTAGCTTGTGCCCTTACGATTTTAAGCAATAAAATTCAGTAGTCTAAAGTTTTTTTTTTTTTTCAAAAAAAAATTGTTTTTTTTATTTTTTTTTTTCCTTTTTTTTTTCAAATTTAAGCACGTTTTTAACTTAATAAGCTCATTTGAGCTTATTCTTTAGTTAAATAATAAAAAAAAAAATAAAAAAAAGGGGGTGCACTCCCAAATAAAATTTTTTTCAGTGTTTTTTTTAAAAAAAAAAAAAAAATAATAAAAAAACCCCTTTTGTTTAAAAAAAAAAAATAAAAAAATTAAAATAAAAATCATAAATAAGTGGGGTCCTATTTTTTTTTTCCCAATTCAAAACCTTTTGGGCTTTTCTTTTTTTGTTTTTTTTTTTTTTTTTCCCCAAAAAACAAAATTTTTTTTTTTTATTTATGTCAAAATATGATCACTTGAGTTCATTTGATTCAATTTTGAGGCTAATTGGAAGAATAAGCTAAAATTAGCTTATTGAACTTTAAGCTCAAGGTATAGAGGCTAGGAGCCACATAGGTTTTGAATTAAGGTCACTCACTCAGAAAAGATGTGTCCTATAGTTTCTTGAGACCTACAAAAACAAGGTTCTAATTTTCATTTTCAATTTTAGATCTTCTATTTTAGCTTTAACTAAAGTTGCTTATAGCTTTTCATTTGCTTTCATAAATGCTTAATCATGCTAGTAGTTGTCTTTTATCTACTTTGAGTTTTCATAGTTTAGTATTTGTTAAGTTTTCATTTCCTTCAAATCTGTCATATAAGTAGGAAAAGCTAGGTGAGAAACTAGCTTATTCTATTTGATAAGCTGTAGCTTTTAGTGCCTAAATAGTTCAAGTGGTGATTGAGTTTTGTAGATAGTGATATATGGTTTTAGCTGTTATAGGTTTTAGATTGCTTTTAAGTACAAATAGTTTGGGATTAGTCAAAGTTAAGGAGAGTTTGGATATAAGTGTATTGACTTCTAAGTCAAAAGTATTCATGATCAAATCATGCTTTACTTTAGTTGAGTTAGATCATATTAACAAGTTTTAGATAGGTTTTAGGAATTAGTTTGTAGAATGTTAAAGTTTTAAAGCTAAAAATTCCTACCTAGCACCAGGGCAGTTTTGTGAGTAAAGTGTTTTTAGATTTAAAGAAATTTAAAGCATTCTAGAGTTCATGCATAGTTAATCAGGTTTAGACCCAATTGCTCATCCAATCAATCGCATACATTGATTGTTAGTTTAAGGATTATCACATCAAAACTTTAAGCCTGCATTTTAGCTCTTTGCCTATTGTATCAGCTAACTGCAATTTATACTGTTGTTGATTTTGATCTTTTAAAGCATTGTTTTTAGCATCATAGTTAAAAAAAGGGGGTTTAAAAAATAAATTTTTTCTTGTTTTGGTTTTTTTTTAAAAAAGCCACCCTAATTAGTACTCTATTAGCTTAATAAAAGTCATTTCATTTTAGTTTTAATTTTAAGCTTTAGTACAGCTTTTTGAGTCCTGTAAAAGTAGACTAGCAGCACTTAAGTAATCTAGCTTATTTCTTTTAAAATTTTCATTTCTAGACATTATTTCAAAAATCTTTTTATCTAGGTGTATTCATAGTCAATAGGTTAGCTTAAATTCAAAATCTCAGCTTCTGAGGTTTAGAAATAAGTTTTTTTTAGCTTATTAGATAAAGCCTAAAACAGTAATAAGCTGAGTTTTAGATTTTAAGTTCACATTTTTTGATAATCTTGTTAACCTTAGGCTTATTTCTTTCTAAACATACATAGTACACATCTTAAGCTTCACTTAGCTTCTTTTGTTTTTCAATTTCATCTAGAAATAAGCTTGAAATAAGCCATTATCTAGAAAAGCTTCTAAACTCCTAGTTTCTGTAGACAGATTTAAAAGCTTAATTTTCTAGCTTATTTAGTTGTCAAAAGTTGAAAGTGTCTTTGTTAATGTTGTTTAGAATAAGCTCCTTAGTAACTTTGTAGTTTTAAGTTTTTGTTGAATCTCAATTTTTCAATAAGCCAAAATAAGCCATAGCGTAGGGTCTGTTTAGTACTTTTCCAATAGTTAAAGGTTAATCGTTTTAACTGAGGTGTAAATTCACTATAGTTTACCCGCCTACCCTTTACTTTCCTCTTTTACAATTTATACCCTAGACTTTTAGGAAAAATAAAAAAAAAAAAAGTGGGATCAGACAATAGGTACGGGGGAGAAGACTCAATCCCGGGGACCTGCTCGATACGATCCCCCTTTTGTACACACTTATACCGCTGCGCCCATGGGTCTTTTTCGTTAAAGACTCAAGGGCTTAGATATTTAAGGGTGTTTTGGCTTTATAAGCTTATAAGCTGAAATAGCTTATTTACGGGCTTATTTCTTAAGCTGCTTTTTGTTTCTCATTTTTCGTAGGATTGTCCTAGTGTAAAGTATTTTTTATAAAATTTTCAGAATTTTCGTATCCAAATTTTTTTTTTTTTTTTTTTTTACTATTTTTTAGTATTTAATTTTAGTTAAAACTTTTAAAAATTCTAAAAATACAAAATTATCAAAAAAATATTTTTTTTTGGCTTTTTTTAGAAATTTTCCTTTTGTAATATAGTTGTAGGAAAAATACAAATTTTCGTTTTAGGGTTTTTTAACACTTTTCCTTTTTAAAGAACGGTCACCGGAAGGTACGGGATTTTGTCTTGGGACGCGTTTTTGGGTCAAACGAACTCCGTGTTTTCGTGTCTAGTCTTTTTCATTCTTCGTTATTTGTCCCGTTGAGAGTTTAGAAGCAAATATTTCTTGTAGGATAGGATTATTTTATAAGATTTAGGTTTTCCCCTTTTGTCGGGATCTCGGGCTCGCGTTTTCGAGTATAATTTCGTAACATTTCTAGGTTTTTCTTAAACGTTTTTGTTTGTTATTGTTTAATTTGACTTCTTTCTCCACCTTCTCAACCACATTCTTTCCTTCAACTCAAATTTTCGACTGTATCGATTCTCCAGTCCAGCCTCGTTGGGGATAAACGACCCGGGAACACTCTATACTACTTCTCGGTATCATTGATTGTTGTTTTTAGATTATATATATTTTATATTTTATTTTATATTATATATAGTGTAAAAACGACCGATCAATTTTTGGCGCCGCTGCCGGGGAGGCTGTGAAAACGATTATCGTTATGTTTGACAATTTGTTTTTGAATCTGTGAATATTTTCTTTTATAAACATATAAAAAATACAAAAATATTTTTATTTTCTTTTATTAGTATAATTATTATATATATATAAAAAATAAAAAAAAATAAAAAAACATAACAACAATTTGTTTCCCATTTAAAAAGAATAAAAATTCAAAAACTAAAAAAAAAAAAATTTGGGTAAAAAAAAAACATAAATACAAAAAATATAAAAAATACCAAACTATATATATTCTCACAGATGGTATTTTCATTAATAATTACGGTTGATGAACTTGTTGGTTCCCAACTCGAACAAAAGATTTAAAACTTGCCTTTTTGGTCGCTTGTGAAATAGGCTCACCTTTAATTGATAAACAAACTATAAGAGGGGTATAAGGAGGGTTGTTCCGAGGAACTACGACCCGAAAGGAGAAGGTTTTTAATAGCTTCGCGCTTTCCCGCTCCTCCGCTCCTTTGTGCGTTTGTCTTTTAAAGAGCTACCGTGAAACGAGTTGACTATTGGTTTAAGTTGTCTTATCATTTTGTCCGTTTAAATAAACTTTCTGTGAATTAATGGAAAACCAAAATAATCTTCTTTTTCTTGTATCTATTTAATTCTTTTCTTATCCAATCTTAATGTTTATATTATTATGAAGTATTCGATTATCGTTTTTGATAATTTTGCGATTTACAGCGAATATAGAATGCTCGTCTTGTGGAAGTTTGTACACTTCAAACTGTGGTTGTTCGAAAGGGAGTCTTGAAGACAAGATTCTTGTTCCTAAACCCCCTCGAAATTGTGCCAGGTTGTTTGCAAGGTGTGGAACCCCGGCTTGTGGTTCCCATATTGTCAAGGATTTGGGGCTTTCTTTTACGAATAAAGAAAAGGGTTTTTTTTTTTTAAGGAAAATTTGTTTACATATGGTGTGGAAATGAGTTTTCGATGTCCTTTCAAGTATTTTTTCGAGTTCATCGATGACAATACCACCGTTGGTTAATGTTCCTTCATGTGCCCATTCGTTGGTAATCAGGACCCCGGTGAAAACTTCCTCACCAAGTAATCTACACATTGACCCATTGTTGTCACGAGTGCGGTGTTCGTTAGATGACATCTTTGTCGACAATGCACGGTGGTAAGTCTAGTGGGAAAGGACAGACTACGTATTCTTATTTTCCAACGTGCTCATTACGAGGTTATTATTGTCTCCAAGAGTTTGATTTTATCTTATCTCGGAACCATGCAAAATTCAAAACCATTGATGAGACCCATCAAAACTTACAAAGTTTACAACACATGGTCTTCTTGGTGCTTGCCAACAATGAGGTTGCAAATGAATACGATGGAGTTTGTATTTTTATTGTAAGGTTGGAAATGGAACACCAATCAAAGTTTCAACTCAGTTACTTTTAACGATTCTTCTAAGTGTTGCAACCATCCTCCACAAACCACAATACGTACCATAATCTTGATTGTGATTACGTGGCGAACGATTTCATTACGGTTACGATTGTCAGCCTCAAGTCCGTTTGTCTACAATCAGGACTGTGTTTCAATCAAAACTTTGATTGTTTTCCCAAACTTCACCAAGTTTTCCACAACAAATCCTTGTTGGAAAAATTGCGCGGGGACTCATGAAACTTACAATGTCAAACAATGAATGAAGACGTGTTATCTGGAGCAAATTCTCATGCTATGATTATAATTCTTTGGTTTTGACCCATTTTCAACCCCCGCAAATATACGTCTATCATCCAATCTTCAATTCCCATATCATTCTTAATTCTCAGAATAAGCTTTATGGAACAAATGACGACCTTACGTGATTTGTTGATCAAGCTATACAAATAGAAGGAAGGAGGAAAAGCAATTGCGGTTATGAGCAGCGGTCTGAAGATCGTTATTGAAGATTCTCAATTTGCTACGATGATGACTAAATGAAATACCATTGCAATCACACCAGTTTTACCAATCGAGGAACCGATACACTCTACTAAGTATGGGGGTTCCTCCCTTACGAGCATTTGACACTATTCAGCAAGGATTCGGTAGTGTATAAAGTATAGTGTTGAGGACCCTGTTTGTCCATTCCAAGTGGTCCCTGAGGGTTTTCCCGACAAAATGTGTGATGTGCCTCTTTGTGAAAATACCACCCCTCCTAATGCTCTCAATGAACACTCTGAGATTGTTGTCAATTCCAACAATGATAATTCTTCGAGTGATGACGATTCTACCTACGGTGAGGAGGATATGAGTATGTCGATGGTTCATACTCCGAATTGTTGAGACGTCAGTTGAGGTGGTGGGATTGATGATCCGGAAGTTGGAAGGATTATGATGACATTCTTTTTAATCAATCGAAGAACGCTATTCCTTCGTGAAAAATTTGTTGAATGCCATCATTCTTCATTGCCTAAGTCGATGCATTAAGAGATAATCATTCATTTTCCTGTTGTTGTGATAGTTCTACCATACACATGTCCTAATCTTTCTCTTGGATGAGACTAACACCTTTGTGATAATTCATTCCCGAATCTGAAGCTTACCATTTTAATCTAGAAGAGATTAGTAGTGGAAGTCCATACTCATTCTGAGTTATTCTTCCTGATTATAAAGCTTTACGTTGATAACGTCATTTTTAAGAGAGGAGTTAGTCGGTATACCACTATGGTTGTTTTTCTCATATGTTTCGGTATTCTTTGATCTTTTTATTCGATTGTCAATTTCACTTGCGTAGGAGTGTTTATTCTAATGAGGAAGTTCGCCGATGAACTTGCACACATCCGATCTCCACAGGGAGTATGATCATTTCTGCTTTTAAGCTTGAGCCCGGAGCTGGGCTAATATTACAATGGATGTGGTGAGATGATATTTTCCCAACAAGAGAACCAAGAGTCATGTTGCCTAATGTTTTACCACACATCTCAACCCTGGTTACGGATTTCTTACTTTTAAGTGACCTCTCTCTCGTTTATTTTGTATGGATCTTTCTTCTTTTCTCTCGTATTAGTTGATCACCATATTTCTCTCAACACTAGGGAATGAAGGATACCATTTTGATCCCGGCATCTCTAATAATATTCTTTTATTACGGAAGTGTCTCATAGGGAGTTGAACTTTCATAATCAATGTTTTCCAAACGACTTGAGTATGAAAGTCGATGTATGATTTTATCTTCCACTTCTTCCCCATGGGGACCATTGAATTCGGGGGGTTTCAAGTCTGTGCTCTGTGACTCGGTTATCAATAACTAGGTGATTCGTGGGAGGCACCCCATGCTTATCCGTAAAGTAGAGTAATAAATAAGTGTTTTTGTCGTTGAGAAGGCTTACATTTTCCATTACCCGTGTTTTGTACATGTGGTTTGTGTTATACTTTGTTGTATGTCCAGGTTTTTCCGGTTAGTGAAGACTCTCGTGTTGCTTAGTATCCACAAGCGTTTCACATCTCGGCTTCATTTTTTTTGTTGGGGGACATAAAAAAAAAAAAAAAAAATCCATTATCCAGTTCTAATCAACTAACGTTTTATCTTTTGGCACACTTCAATAAAAGCCTGTAGATTTACGTAGTAGGTACCCCTTTAGAAACTCGTGGACGATGTTAAGTTCTAGTATGGGGGGATCTTCGATTTGATTTTTGCTTGCAGTTCGTTGGTTATCACGTAATCCCGTTTTACCACCAAATTTTGGCAAAAATACCAAAAAAATTGAAAAAATTTAATAATTTTCAAAAATAAAATAAGTGTTTTGTCACAGTTTTGACTTTCCTAATGGGTAGAATGAGAATAATTTTTGACTCGATCGGGCGTGTTGAGCCCTAGTAGTTCCTCAAGTATATAACTTGTAGGCTTAGCTTTCACGGAATTCGTTTGCTTCGAAATGTTATTAGGTGAAGAACAAGAAATGGATAGAGTTAAATATAAGTTTATATGTGAGCAATGATTCTTTTAAACTTATATGGTAAATTGTGCTTTTTTCTCCCATTAGCTTCTAATCCTCCTAATCCATACGTTGTCAATTCAGTATCAACTTAGGTCAATCAATATTTTTAGAAAAAGCTTCAAAATTTGTAACTTGATTCTTTTTAAAAACGAGATTTTCAGTTCTATTAATTCGAAGTTAATATGCCAATGAAGCATGAATGAAGTATGAATGCAAAATGCCATGTATATTGAAGAAATTTTGCCAATAAAGCTTTTACATTTGATTATATGGAGCATGTAAAAGGATGATGTCGGTGATATTCCTTCGCTAACCACGATGGTGGGGGGTTCAACTAAGACATTTTACGTCTAAGATTTGGCGTTGTGTGTTGGTGATATTCTCACCAGGAAGCGAGGTTTTAGGTGAGGGGTTCAAACTATGACACAAATCCTTAGCCATATTAGGAAGAAGGTGTTGTTGTGATCTTCCCACACGCTAGGCAACGGGTGGGTTTTCAAAACTATGTAAAACTAGGTTCGTTGGTTGTGATGTCCTACTAGGAGATGCGAGGCTAGTAGGTGTTCAAAACTAAGCAAACGCACAATTCCTAGCTTTAAGAATTTGATATAATGATGAAGATGTGCAAAATAGTTTACAGTTAAAATCTCGTTCTTTAAAAATCAAGATTACAAGGTCCTAATAAGTTGTTGCTTGAGTCATTGTTCATCTTGAATCACGGACTATGAAAATAAGTAGATCTATGGTTGAGTTGAAAATGACGTACACACATTTAAAATCATATATCTTGATTTGGGAGCTAAATGTTCACAGTCATACGTATGAGTGTGCTTAGCATTTTAGACTTATTTGACATGATCTTGTTTAATTGCTTGGTTACCCAACCAATCCCCGTTTTCTTTTTTGATTTTTTTTTGAAACTAGTGAAAAATCGGTTAGGGGGACGATGAATTTATCCGTCAGGCCTCGTAGATTATTCTCTGGGCGTTTCTCATTCTATGGTCCCATATGTTGTATAATAAAGAATGTCAAACAGGTAGTCAAGAAAAGGAAGGAAAATCCAAAATTATTAGGGATAGTTAGGTGTATGAATGAAATTGGTAAAACGGGACCTTGTCGAAGCTTTTGATTCTTTAGTTTCCTTTGAACGAACACTTCGCCTTTTCAAGTATTGTCGAGGGGGAATTGAGACCTCTTAGTTTGTAAATGCTTACTTCATAGCATTGCGTGAGGACACGGCCAATACCTTAGTCTGGGGGATTTTTGGTATTTGTGCTTAATTTACACATACTTTTACCTTTACAAATGAGCTAAACTAACCAAAAACGGGACTTTAAAATGCCAAAATTTATGCTTTGTTTGGCTATTGTATTGTGCAAGAACCGGATATTCTAAGGAAAAGGCCGAAAAACAAAGCCAAACGACAAAACGGACTCGGAATGGAAAAGACTGTGAAAAGACAAAGCCAAATCGAAGCGAAAGACAATCAAGGTCAATAAGTCAAAGAAAAGTCAACTGGCAAGGCAAAGTCAACCCAATGTCAACCACCGACATAATTCAAAAGTAACATGTGAAGAAATATAAGTTTGAGGGTTAAAATTGCTAAAACCCGAAAATTGTAGTACTTGTATTTATAAGAAGAAAAGAGAAAAAGAAAGACAAGGGGGAAAACTGTCAATAGGGGAAAGATATACTCCAAGGGCTTAACTTGCCAAGTCCTCAAAGTCATATAACCACAAGGACGAATTGTGCAATGAACCGTATCACTCTTGGGGACTTAAACTGCCAAATCCCAAAAAGGATTTATACACAAGGACCATTGGTGCAACGACCATATACAACATCAAGGACCAAATTTGCCAAACTCCCCAAATCCATGCCCTGTCACCCCCAACATTTATAAACCCAGTTTCCCGCCTTTTTTTTATTGTCTTCCCCAAACAAACCCCTTTTACCCTGCAACACTCGAAAAACACCATGGGTAAAACCTTCCCCCCTCCTCCACTAAAACCCTAATCCCATTTGGCAATCCCACAATTCCCCAAGCCTCATCCAACGGCTGTGATGATAAATTTTTGAAGAATAGAGGGCCAGGATTTGTTTGCTTTCCCCCTCTCACACAACAAACACAAAGACTCAGTTATAAAAGAAGAAGAAGACAGAAGAAGAGTTAGTTAGTTAGAAAGTTTTTAATTTTCAGTTTGTAATTTTTTCGTATTTGTAAGCATTTTCTTTTAAGTTTTTGGAAATTAGCTTTAATTACTTGTACTTTGTAACTTTTAGCTTGTACCTTACGATTTTAAGCAATAAAATTCAGTTCTAAGTTTCAATCGTTTTCCTTTCAAATTTAAGCCGTTTTTACCTCAATAAGCTCTCATAAGCTCATTTGAGCTTATTCTTGTTAAAAAGCTCAAATTCAGTTAAAAACTTGTTAAAAGTCATTCATTCACTTGCTTTGTTCAATTTATGTCAAAATATGATCAGTTGAGTTCATTTGATTCAATTTTGAGGCTAATTGGAAGAATAAGCTAAAATTAGCTTATTGAACTTTAAGCTCAAGGTATAGAGGCTAGGAGCCACATAGGTTTTGAATTAAGGTCACTCACTCAGAAAGAGTGACCTATAGCTTCTGAGACTACAAAAACCAGGTTCAAATTCTCATTTTCAATTTAGAATACATTTAGCTTAACTAAAGTTTCTTATAGCTTTTCATTTGCTTTCATAAATGCTTAATCATGCTAGTAGTTGTCTTTTATCTACTTTGACGTTTTACAATAGTTTTAGTAGTATGTTAGTATATCATTTCCTTCAACTTGTTCATATAGTAGGAAAAGCTAGGTGAGAAACTAGCTTATTCTTCTTGATAAGCTGTAGCTTTTAGTGCCTAAATAGTTCAAGTAGGTTATTTTTAGTAGAAGTAGATATAAGGTTTTTGGCTGGTTATGAGGTTTTAGATAGCTTTTTAAGTACAAATCAAGTTTGGGATGTAAATTTTAAGGATTGTTTGGATTAAGTAGTATTTGACTTCTAAAGTCAGGAATCCTGTCAAATCCATTTACTTAGTTGCGCTTAGGATCATATTTATCATTGTTTTTTAAAAGGGGGGTTAGGTTTTAGGAATTAGTTTGTAGAATGTTAAAGTTTTAAAGCTAAAAATTCCTATCTAGCACCAGGGCAGTTTTGTGAGTAAAGTGTTTTTAGATTTAAAGAAATTTAAAGCATTCTAGAGTTCATGCATAGTTAATTCAGGTTTAGATACATTTAGATAGATAGTTTAAGGATTCTCACATCAAAACTTAGCCTGCATTTTAGCTCTTTGCCAATTGCATCAGCAAACAGCAGCTTATACTGCTGTTGCTTGTGATCTTTTAAGCATTGTTTTTAGCATTCATAGTTAGGAGTTAAAATCTAGTTGTAAGCACCTAATTAGTACTCTATTAGCTTAATAAAAGTCATCATTTAGTTTTCAATTTTAAGCTTTAGTACAGCTTTTTGAGTCCTGTAAAAGTAGACTAGCAGCACTTAAGTAATCTAGCTTATTTCTTTTAAAATTTTCATTTCTAGACATTATTTCAAAAATCTTTTTATCTAGGTGTATTCATAGTCAATAGGTTAGCTTAAATTCAAAATCTCAGCTTCTGAGGTTTAGAAATAAGTTTTTTTAGCTTATTAGATAAAGCCTAAAAACAGTAATAAGCTGAGTTTTAGATTTTAAGTTCACATTTTTTGTTAATCTTGTTAACCTTAGGCTTATTTCTTTCTAAACATACATAGTACACATCTTAAGCTTCACTTAGCTTCTTTTGTTTTTCAATTTCATCTAGAAATAAGCTTGAAATAAGCCATTATCTAGAAAAGCTTCTAAACTCCTAGTTTCTGTAGACAGATTTAAAAGCTTAATTTTCTAGCTTATTTAGTTGTCAAAAGTTGAAAGTGTCTTTGTTAATGTTGTTTAGAATAAGCTCCTTAGTAACTTTGTAGTTTTAAGTTTTTGCTGAATCTCAATTTTTCAATAAGCCAAAATAAGCAAAGTCGCGAGGTCTATTTCGTGTTTTTCCCATAGTTCAGGGGTACCCGTTTTCATATAAGTGTAAATTTCCTAAAGTTACCCCGCCTACCCTTTGTTTTCCTTATTAGCACTTTCTACCCTGTCTTTTGTAAGTAATAAAATAGAATTAAAATTTTTGATTTTAGTTTAATAAAAATTAGGGTTTACTTTTAATTGATCAAATTAGAGCTTAATTAGGTTGTAAAATTTAGGGCTTTTTGTGCTATTCAATTTCTGCACCTTTTTAGTTTATAAAAACCATTTTTCTTTATTTTCCCAATTAAATTTGTATTTTCTAGGAATTAAAATAGGTTTTAGTTAATATCTTTTTCTTAGAAAAATCATAATAAATAGAAAAATAGTTGAAAATTTTTGATTCTTTTCGTAAAATGCATTAATTTTCTTTTTAAATCTA
>BQNB010122063.1:2509-20350 GCA_026074375.1 Tanacetum coccineum
ATAAACCATGTTGCTACAGTGGCAAATCTTTGTACCATATAATTGAATGAATTCATGTTACCTGTATAGATGACGAATACACAAACTTTAATAATAAAACACACCTGCTGTGAACCCCTTGATGTTAAAACCATGCTGTTACAAATTCTTCTTGCTTAACGTATTAGGGTTTGTTGAGAACCCTAATATTACTGAATATCTGCTGCTGCCAAAAACCATAACCATGAAGACCATACATTCTGTTTTATTTATCTACGATTTATTACAAACCCTAGTTCCAGTGAATTTACCAAAAATAAAAAACAACCAGAAAGCCTTCTTTTCTTCAAACCAGAACCTTGTATCCTAGATATTACGAGCCACGAGGCTCTGATACCACTTGTGGAGTTCTAAATAACTCCTTAGATCGTTGTAAGCTCAGTTTGATTAGAACTTTTATCTAGGATAATGACAATGAACATAGAATATATACATAGCAGAAATAGCATAATGAACAAAGTTATTCAATAAGATTTTTCATCATTATCTTCTCTACAATGACTACTACAAGCCTCAATTCTATCTTGATCAATGGTAGAACATGTTATCTAAACTATAACAAGGAATCAAACTTGAGGCTAAAACAACCAAACCTTAGGCGTTTACAATAAGACTTGACGCCTAGAACACACACACACTTTCCTGGTGTTTACATCTTGACACACTTAAAATAATACGACCTATATCTCTTTATATAATAGAGATATTAGGTTTACAAAAGGATAAGAACAAATCAAGATATTAATAAATCTTTTAATCATTTAAGTTTATCTTTAGAATCTTCAAAATCTTCCATCTTTTGAAGAATTTATCCTTTGCCTTTTAAGTCCTTCATCTTTCATATATTTTGTCTTATCAACTCAAATATAATTCCCAACAATCTTCCCCTAGTTGATAATGACAAAACCAAAATAAGCATGAGCTTTTTCCCCTTAAGCTAATATATATGAAAGAATAGAACTATACCACCAAGGATCTACAAGTTGTAAATCATCTTTGTAATGCCTTTGGTATCAGAGCCAAGATTTTGATGCACTATTAACAAAAATCATCTTTGTAATTGATGCACTATTAAGTTTGGTAGGTCTCCAAACCCAACATGCTGAGGCCTTAACAGCATTAACCTGATTTGCCCTGACATCATTAACTACTGCTGAATTTGGCCTAGCAGTATTAACTGCTTTTGGCTTAGTAGTATAAAAGTTTCCTTTAGCAGTATTAACTTTTTGACTAAAATTTTTATTAGTTAATGTTGTTCTTGTTTGATAGGGCCTCTTTATTGTTGATTGTGTTGATTTAGAAAAATATGACATTGGTCTAACACTATAAACTGTAGTTTTAGGATGAGCAGTATCAACAGGCCTAGCAATATTAAGTGGTCTTAGGCCAATTTTCATTAAAACTGCTCTTGGAACTATGTTCCTGTGAGCACTAAGGTGAGCCTTTTTAGCAGAATAATGGTAATTCACCCTTGAATAATTATTCCCAAATATTACCTTTTCCCTTTGATGGTAATTGCAGTTAGCCTGCACATGGTTAAAACTTCCACAAACAAAACAAGATTTATTGTACATCACAAAGTCACTTCCTAGCTATTGGGACTTCTAATTATTCCAGTTTCTTTGATTTCCCCTAGGACCTTGTGGCCTGTACATCTCAGCATACTTAACTGGTTTCCTAACTAGTTTTTCTTGTTGTTTAGCTCTAACAAATTCTATCTTAGCAACAATAAGAAAAACAATTTCCTTTTCTAACTTATCATTTGACACCAACTTCTCAACCATTGGGGTATCAAGAGATTCCTTAACCTTATTAGAAGTATCTTTACAGACATTCTTACTAGTCTTAGGTCCATAGCCTTCAAACTCAGGCTGTTGGAACTCCTCTAGACCAAAGTTGGACAAATCAAGGTTTGGGGGTAAAAATAACCTTGTAGGAGGAGGTGGAACAACATTATAGCTTACAAACCCCAGACCCTTTCTACTTTTATCAGGTATCTGACTCCTTATTAATTTGTCTAGACTCTTAGAAGCATTATTAAAATTTTCAATTTTAAGTTGATTGCTTTCTTTTTCTTGCTTAAGCTTTTCTAACTCACTTTTAAGCACACTAATTTCTGAGTCTTTATATGAGATATCTCTTTTTAGAACAGCAAGTTGCTCATAAAAAATAACCTCATTCTTTTTGTAAAAGACAAGTTGCTCTTCTACAGATGCTAACCCTCTTTTATAATTTGCTAAATTGAACTCAGATTTGTTAAACTCTATTCTTAAATCATCAAGTTGAGTTTTAAGAGTTTCAAAGCTTTTTAGATAGGTTTTTGAACAAGTTTTGTCATTATGTACCTCAAAGTCTGAAAAAGCCATAAGAGCCATGTTTGTAGGGACTTCATCATCTGCCATATAGCTCCAGTCAAAACCAGCTCCATCAATAGCCAACATGGCTTTGGAAGAAGTTTCTTCCACATTTACAGTCCTTCTAGAGCTGTCTTGATTCCTGTTCCTGCTATCTTGGTTCCTAGTTCCTCTGCATTCCCTTGCAAAGTGTCCCAACTTGTGACAGTTGAAACACTCCACCTTTGACTTGTCATATCCAGCTGTGTCACTCCCATTGATAGTGATCTTTCTTCCAGTTTTCTAGAAAAACCTTCTTGTCCTCATGCTCAGCAATGCTAACTGCCACTTCAAATCCATCTCTTCTAAGTCATCTTCATGGATTTGTTCAAGGTCCTCATGTACAAGTTGAGACCCGTTTGGTTGACTAGCCAAGAATGCATAAACAGTGTCATCACATAAGTTAGCAGTACTAACTTGAGTACTAGCAGTGCTAACTTGAGTGCTAGCAGGGCTAACTTGAGTGTTAGCAGTACTAACTCCATAAGCAATATTAATTTCATTAACTGCTAGGGGATGACACAAATGCTATATTCTGAGAACTTGAGCTTGAGCTTGCAGTTCCTTTCACCTCTTGTTCAACAATCTTGAAATTGTTGTAGAGATCATCAAAGATCATTTTGTCTAGATCAGGTTTATTCCTCCATACCACAACATGAGTATTCCATTCAGAAGACAGACTTCTCAAAAATTTGAAATTGAGATCTTCTTGTGAAATATTTTCACCCAAGATAGCCAACTGACTTACAATCTTCTGAAGCCTGTTAAAAGTAGAGTCAAGAGACTCTGTGTTTAGAGCACTAAAGTTCTCATACATTTGCTTCAGAAGAGTCTTCTGAGTCTTCTTTGTAGCTTTATTACCACCAAATCTTGTTTGTATAGCAGCAAACAAAGTCTTAACATCTTTGTACTGATTAAAGGTCATTAGATATTCATTAGGAAGTGCCATCAGTAACATACTTCTTGCCTTTATATCATTCTTCTTTTGAACCTTTTCTTCAGTAGTTACAGGACCTGGTATTAGTGTAGTTGAGGTACCATCATCATTTGTTGTTGTTTTAGCTGCAGGTTTGAACGAGTTTCCATTCTCTATGACATCCCATAGAGCATAGTCTTGTACTTGAAAGTATTGCTCAATCCTTAGCCTCCACATATCATATTCACCCTGTTTGAGAGTGGGAAACTTTGCAGTAGTAGTGATTTGTGCAGTTTTTAGATCCATCTCTTCCTTATGAGTAAAGAGTTCTTCTTGTTAGTTTCTTCTAGATCAAAGTTTCAGAACACAAGCTCTGATACCACTTGTTGATCACAACTTAAGATCTATTCTTTAGCTTGTAAAGATTAAGTTACTTTGAATAAATCTAAAACAACTATGGTTGGAACTTTGTGAATACTAAAGAGTATGTGAAATCTACTCTTTAATACTTAGAAGAATGTAAATGAAACAGTAAACTTTAAGAACAATGATGTTACTGAAAAGCTCCAATATTATTATTATGAATAATACGAGTACTCTGTGTAGTACTAGAGTTTACAACCTTGAAGCTATGTATAAAAAACGTCTATGACTATTGTGCATTGTACCTACAAAACCATAAATTAGGATCTCCTTTTATACACTAAGGAGTCCTTTACAAGATAACTACAAATCTTCTATATTGTTAAACTTATACGTATCTTTCTAACTAAATAGAATATACTATGAATAAGTCAATACATATCACTTCACACGTCTTTATCCCTTTAGCAGTCTTCATGCAGCAGTCTTAAGTCCTTCAGCAGTGTTAAGTTAGTACTGGCAGTACTAACTTACTCTAACAGTACTAACTGGTTAATACTGGCAGTTGTATCTTAAGCAGTACAAAATTTTGGCTTGGCAGTACTAAGTGTGTAGACTTTTAATTCCTAACAATCCTACCCTAAATTGTGATTTACCTCCAAATCATCAAGTTTCTTGAATTAAAATCTTGTTGTCTAAGAGTATTCTTCCAAACACTTCATCTTTTGGGCCTTTCAACCTACATGAAGATCTTCCTAAGAAGCTCTCTTGAAATCTCACTATCTTGTTCTACCAAGAGCTTTGCAACCATCATCAATGTGAGAGTTCCTCTTGACAATGGATACTCCTTCTCTACCAGCATGTAGATGTCAATTCCATCATCTGTAGAGACATGATGCACTCCACATAAATCATATAGCTTCCAAGTTAAATTATCATGATTATGCTTTTAAAGCTTCCACAATTCATCATCTGTATCTGGTTCAAACAATCTTTTCAACTCAACCCATATATCTCTTTTTTTGTCTTCTGTTGGTTTAGTTGATGTAAACTTCTCTTTTACTAGACTCCACAGCTTCACTAAGTCTTCTCTATCAAATGCTTTTAGCATATCATTAAAGAATTGATATACCTTAGTGTGATTACCAACTTTGATGATCTTCCAGTACTTCTTAGCTCATTCTGTGTAAATCTCCCAATCAATTATAGGATACTTGGTCTGTAAAGCTTCAACATTCATTCCTTGCTCTAGAACTATTATCATCATTTGCTATATCCTTTATTGTGACAGTTCTTCTTCTTCTTTATCCTTTGGTTCTTTAGCTGGTTTTGAGCTTTCTCCAGTCTTTTATCTCTTTGAACTTTCTTGAACAAGTTCTTCTTCTGCATCTCTTTTAGAACTTCTAGCTGCCAACTCAGGAATTACTCTTTCACTTTTACTCTCCATTGGAAGAAATGTATGTACTCTCCTCATTGTAGTTTCAAACAGATTCTTGATTTCATCAAAAGAATATCTCTTTAATTGCTTCAGTGTATGACTTCCTATGTTTTTGATATATTGAGATATGTAAGTCCTTTGTTGAGCTTGTATGAGTGGCTTGTTCCTCCTTTCTTTAGCTCTTTGTGCAGCAAAATACCTCTTTCTCTCATTGATAAGCTCTGTAAACAATCTTGCTTTTTCAGCTTCAGAGTACATCTCTATTTCCTCTAATTGTAATCTCTGTGCAAACTCTTCATCAGCTTCAACTTTAGTTTGAATGTCATCCCATTCTTCAATGTTGAAAGAGCTTGCTTCTTCTTGTACCCTGGCAATCCTCTGCCTTTTTTCTTCATCAAACCGTTACCATGATAACATCCCTTAACTCTTCTGGAGTTCGCTTAACATTCTTAAACAAACGATTATTACGTTCCAGCCACACAAAATAAGAGGAAGCAGCCAAAATAAGTTTACCAAAAATGCTTCTAGCCGTTCTCTTGTTTGCCATAGACTGAAGATGAGCAACAATATCATAAAGAATCGCTTAACATTCAAACAGATTCTTGATTTCATCAAAAGAATAACTCTTCAACTGCTTCAGTGTATGACTTCCCATGTTCTTAGGACCGCCAATTCTTGTAGTTTCAGACTACCCTCATCACTTCCAAGTGTGTTAACTCTTGGGAGAGGTGAATCATGGGGCCTTTTTATACAATCCACACAAACCTAGTTTTTGATCGAGGCATGTCCCCCAATATGGTTTCTTGGCGCCTGGGACTACCACCTGAACCAATTTCCTGAGGAAAATGTTTATTAGGTATTGTCGTGGATTGGGTCTTAATGATGTAACCACTGTCCAACTCTGCATCTAAGCTAGCATCAGTAGTGGCAGCCCTTTCCACACTGTCACCCCTTTCCTCATGGATAGTCTCATCAGCTACAGGGGTCTGAGTAGGAGATCTGGGCTGATGAACCCAAAGATACCTTCGTTTATCTCTAGAGGTTGATGAAATCTGGTGTTTGTGAGGTTTGGTGGAAACACTGGTGGTGTATGATGGGACACAACATGGTGTGTTGATCCTCACAGCCTGAACAACTAGCCCTGAACAAGCATCTTGGAAACAATGGAATGTCCACCCTAGTATAACCCTTAGAAGCCCTCCTCATATTGCTAAAAAGTTTTTGTGTATGGGTAGGAGCAATATAAGTTCTTTTGTGAGGTAGAAGCAGTCTCTTGTGCTTGTTCAAAAATACTTAAATAAACCTTGGATACATTAAAATTTTATGTTTACTATCCAAGTTTTTCACCATTCCATCAAAAATCAGTTCAGAAAAATTAAACTTCCTATTAGTGGCCAAGCAAATAATAGCAATTGCTACTGAATTGTTCCCAAGCAGTTTTCTTATAACTTAAAAAATGAAGGATAGTATGGATTAAAAATCTCCATTGAGGGGAAAAGTGTCCTTTTTGAAAAGTCAATTTGTCAGAATTAGACACATACCCCCAGAAATCCGGTTGTTCAAAAATTTTCAGTAGTAGGCAAATTACTAATACCATCAGAATCTTCTAACTTGAGATGCCTCCTAATAGATACCTCAGAAACAGTCTTAACGTTCCCATCTATTGTAGCAGTTATTTCCATTTCTCCGTTATCAAGTGTGCTTGCAGTAGCAGTTTGCCAAAACTGTTGAATAAGGGAAACATAAAATAATGGGATTTTCAGTAAGAGCATACCGAATGTGACTTGTATTGAGAATAATCCACTATTTGATGAAAACTATTTACGCCCTCTGTTTTCTTTAAGTAAGAAACCATGTTGTGTGTGTCACAGAACTCTAAATTCATCATTGTTGATTAAGAAAAGATCGATTGAGGTCTGGGTTAGGTTTGTTTATGAGAGTATGTGTGTTTGGCAAAGTCAATTGAGATTATATAGATAGCACTTAAGGTTTTGATTGGACCGACTGAATAGAATTGGATGTTTATCGTGAATAAACTTAGGAGTTAAAGAAAGTTCATGAATTATCTAATTTAAGGAAACCTATACGTGAAGTTAGGGCTTTTGTTGAACCTTTATCGCTCTATATGCAATAAACCCTAGGGGCGATTGCTACAACCCTAGGGGCGATTCCAGCCGCCGCCTCTTTTCTTTTTCTGATCAAAAATCTACAATAAACGCCTCTCTATCATGTGATACTTGGTTTGTTAATGATTCTTGTCATCTACAAATCAGTGTTTTCTTGATATGCAATCGTTTTTGTTTGATTTGTGGACTTAAAGGTGGCAGCTGGATGGTATCTATTTTTCTTTATTTATATAATCGCTTCTAGGGTTTGTTTTGTTCTTATTCAATACCGATCGAACCATAACCCTTAATTAGGGTTTCGTTTTTTTATGGCCAATCAGTGATGGGTTCGATTTTGTTGGTGTTTTATGATCCATGGTCTGATTTGTATATATTATGAAGGATCTTCCGTATATTTGGCATTTTAAGTCCGTTTTTGGTTATTTTAGCTCGTTTTTAAAGGTACAAGGTATGTGTAATTAAGCACATACCAGCTCTAAAACAAACTACAAGGGCACTTTTAAGCTAATTTTTAAGCTAGTAAAGCTAAAATCTAAACTTTAAAAAGTTAAAACAGATTAAACTAGTACTACTAAGAATAATAAAAAGCAAAATTTAAGCAGTTTGAATAACTAACAAGCTAGATAAAAGCTACTTGAAGATGGCAGATTACACTAAACTTTGTTTTTGGTATTTTTCAAATTTTGAAAAAGGCTAAAAACTAAATTGCAGCACTAAATTCAGATGAGAAAATAAGCTCTAGAACCTCTAATAAGGTGAAACAGATCAAGACCTATATCTAAAGACTTTGTGCTATCAAATTCAGAACCTAAACCAAACTTTTACTTATCTAAATCTAAGATTGAAAAGTAGTGTTCAAACTTTTAAAACTGTAACCTTAAATATGACAGATTAGAACTTAAAATTCCAAATGACAATTGCAATCCTTATGAACTCTAATCTGATGCATATAGAGATCCAATACAAGTAAAAACCAATACTAAAAGGCAGCTAATAAGAAGCTTAGCATATAAGCTGATATCAAAAGCTACCATCCCACAGATTCAACACATTGATACTAAAAACCTTAAAAATGAGTTTTAAAACTTAAAAACTTTTGGAAACTGATCAAACACCTTAAAAGGGCTTAACAAAGTTGGATTTTAAGCCAAAAGACCCTCAAGCAGTACTAACATCATTTAGTGCTGCTAGTGCCAAGCACCCCTTTAATCAAACCAAAATCCATTTTAAGCTTATATAAAACTAATTTAACCTTAGATTTTTGAAAACAGATTGATAACTAAGTATATTAGGGACTAATAAGCTAATTTCAAACATAAATAATCACTTATGAATAAGCTAGAACAATAAGCATATTTTTGGTTTTTATAACAGTTTTGAGTAAAAACTAAAACTAATGGAATCTAAATAATAAGCAAACAATATTAAACATTAATAGGATTGATTAAGCTAATATAAGCAGTAATAAGCAACAATTAAGCAGATAAGCAAGCTGAAATAGAGATTAAGCTAGAAAATGAAAAGGAGAGTCTACCTTGATCCTAGCTCAAACAAGGATCTAATATGCTCAAAAGAGCTTATCTCAAAGCTCTAGCTTTTTAGCACAAGCTAGTAAGGTCCAATAAGCCCATCCAAAGCTGGCTTATCTTCTAATAATAAGCTGAGGTAATTTGAGGGTGAATGGTTTTTTAGCAAAGCTTAAGTGAATAAGTAGTAGCTTATAGTTAAGAGAGCTTATTAAAGTTTATTAAGTTGTATCCAAACACATGTTTAACAAGATTTATTAAAGTAAAAACAGAATTTAAAGGCACAATGTAAATGAAACTAATACTTTTATTAATATTCAAACATTTACAAGCTTTTTAAAAGAAGAAATACTTTAAAATGACACAATAAGCTACTAAAAACTAAATTAAGCTAGATATTCTCTTTGTGTGAAGGAGATCCCTATTTATAGCCTTGAGAGGAATGATCTAGAGCCTGAGGAGCGTACCATTCCTTTTAATCCCATCCATTTTCCAAACTGCTATTGATCACTCATTCTCTACACTGGATATGTGCACGTTTTGACTCCAATCAGAGTGCTGGGGATTGCCAGCGTGGCTAATTGCTTGTCAGATGTGTCAGGGAGGATTGGTGTCAGACCCGCCACATTGGCCTTCTAGAAGATGGTGGGCGAGTGAGGTAAAGGGAATTTTATCTTGTTACTAAGTCATTGCAGGGTAAAAAGAAGGGAGGGAGGAGGAGCTACAGTAAAACATGGCGGGTTTATTTCTTTTGACTTGGACTTTGACTATGCACCGGGTGTGGTTTGGTCTTTTGATATTACTTTGGGCCAGATACGATTTGGACTAAATATGAAATGGGTTTATTTAAGGATAAGGAAAGTATTAGTCTTGATGGGCTGACCCGACCCATTAAAAATGGGTATGGGTTGGCCCATTAAAGATAAATACGCCTTCGGCTTTGGTTTTCCGCGCTCTTTCCATTCTCATGCTCGGTTTTGTCCGTTTTGCTTCGTTTTTGTCCATTTTTGACATATCCGTAACCTGCACAATGTATTTGACAAAACATACATATACAATGCATTTTTATCTATTTTTGGTCATTATTGGTCTTTTTAGCTTGTTTTATTAGGTAAAAGGTTGTGTATTTAAGCACATACCAATGGTGCTTTCATTGTCAATGAAAATTTTGGTATTCATGAAGTTGTATCCATAATCCCGCATTTGATTTTGAATCCAGAGTACTTGTCCACAAAAACTAGCAGCAGCCACATATGCTGCTTTAGTAGTAGAGTTGGCAACTATAGTTTGCTTCTTGCATTGCCATGAAATCAATCTACTTTCAAGAAATTGATAACCTCCTGTTGTGGATTTCCTGTCTAAACTTGCACCAGCATAGTTACTGTCAGTATAAGCTTCCAAATCAAATGGGTGTGTCTCGTAGGATACCAAAGGCTTAATTTAAGTTCGTCCTTTCAAAGATCTAAAGATTGATTTTCACAGCATGAAAGATGTGATTACTTTAGATGTGACTTGAAAATCATGCACAAGCACAGAAACAAATCATTTATTCAGGCCTTGAAGTTGTTAGGTACATCAATGATCCAATCATTAATCTATATAAGTGAACATCAACTTACTTCAACTGTGCATCCTTAAGCAATGGCTTTGAACTTTGAAGTATCCAGAGGGTGTACTTTCTCTCTTCTCGTTGGGAAAAACAAACTTCTTTCAAGATTTCAATCCACTTTTTGGCTTGATAATGAAAATGCCCAATCTCTTTTTGAGTCACTTCTGTCATAAGGAAGAATGTGGATGTTAGTGAGCTCTCATAGAACTAATCGGGAAAACTTTCTTATGCATCATATTTTCATAACTCGGTTCACATCCTCTGTCTCTTTGTAGAACCAAATATAATGATTTCATCCTACTTATACTTGTACTAAGTCGATATATCACATTGACTCTTTTAATGTACATACAAGTACTTATCTATCTGGGGCCTCTCTGAAATCCATTGTACAATTAAATAGGTAGATAGAGTCATACCAAACTCTGGAGCTTGATGTAGGCAATTTTAATGCCTTTTCCACTTTATAAACTCTGGTTCAGGGGAACTTTGGATCTTAAAACTAGAGGTTGACATGTCATTAAACTTTTCTTCTATTTTGCCATTACAGAAATGCACTATTCACATCCAATTTGGTACACAACCAAAGTCTTTGAATGAGACATTAGGCTAAGAACAGCCTAAATTGTTCAGTCCTTAGCTCTGGAGAGCAAAAACTCTCATCATTAATATATTCATTTCTTCTTGAGTGTAACCCTGTGCAACCAGCCTTGCCTTGTTTCTAATCACAATACCTCTCTCATCTTTCTTGTTCCTGTAGACCCATTTTGTTCCAATGGCCCTCTTGCCATATGGTAAATCAACCAAAGTCCAAACCTTCTGTAATTTAAACTGTAGAAGCTCCTCTACATTACTTCTATACAGCTTGGATCTATCAAAGCTTGAATCACCTTCTTGGGTTCTACTTATGATAGAAAACAAGCAAATAGACAAGTATAAAGGTCTTCATGAGTTTTCCCTTCATAAACAGCACTAATAAACCCTTGTTCATTTGAAGTCTTTGTCATTCTCTTTGTCTGTACACCAGACTGCACATCACCAATCACATGATCAAGTGAATGATCTTTATGGATTCTTGTATTTGGAGTAGTGGGAACTAGATATGTGGTAGTAATGTTGCTCATATCTAATTCTGTTTCATCACCAAAGAAATCAGCATGTGTAGCTTCAAGTGGAACAGTAGTAACTGTTGGACTAACAGTATTAATATTTAGACTACCAGTATTAACATTTATACTGGCAATATTAATACTTGGCCCAGCAGTATTAACATCTTGAGTACTGTTTTTAAGCCTCTCTTGATCATTAATTCCATTTTCTTAACTTTTTTGGGTAAAAGGGAATCATACCCCGGTAAAATATATTACATCAAAAAAGCGTTGAAGAACAAAGGATGTAGGTGAAGTCCTACATCTCAGCCCGTTACATAGGCAACAAAAAGCACTAAAAACAAAAAGTGCACCAAAACAAATACCAAGAGGACAAGCCTATCATGACTAAATAAGACATCAAATGATATTTCTACCACTCATTTAACCCTAAAAATCACAAAGCTCCTTAAGTGGGCCAGGAGATCAATATACTTGAGCCTCATAGCCTATCATAAAATCAAGTCTTCATTTCAAGTGATTTTTTCTCATCCAAATAATGGACCATTAGAAGACTCAATATCATCTTCATCAGTATCAGATTCATTAATGCACTCTGGTCTAGCTGATTTAGGAAACGGAGTAGAAGGCACCTTAGTAGCCTTACTAACTGGTAACTACGCCATAGTAACATTAGGGAATCATATGTTACTAGGACCCTTTGACGTCTCAAAAAAACCAGATGGAGACGTTCCTTCATTCTTACCTTTAGGGTCATTAACACCCTCTTCTTCCAAATTACATAACGTATCAAAAAAATTGGACACAGAATTAGAATTCTTACCGGGAATACTACTAGAAGTAGATGCTTTGGACTGATTTGCCATGGATTTTGGTCCCTTTTTTCCTGGTAGAAACTCGCTTTTGGCTTAGTAAATTTAATCCCATCAATACGAGTAAACTTGCCGTGATTCTTCCCTTTCTTCTTACGATTGCTAACCTCAACAAATCCCTCCTCATCAGCCGTATTAACCGACTTAGAATCTAACTTTGTTGTATTCTTATTACCACTATTCGTGGTTTCAGTAGTTCGTTTAGGACACGTACAAAGAGTATGCCCAAAAGTTTTGCAAACCCCACAATGAGGAGGTTTCCATTCATATTCCACTTCAATAGTCTCCATAGAGTGCCCAAAACCGTCTTCCAAAGGAATACCAACCACCAATGATTCCACAAAATGCTTTCGATCAGAAGGTTCCATCTCAATAAGAGCCCGCTGCATAAGAACTCCGACCCCAAGGATTAAAACACATGTCACATGTATAGCTATCAAGCATAATCGGCTTCCCCAATTTTGATGTAATATAACTCAGCCCCACCTCCGAATATGCCACAATAGGAACTTTGTAGAGCTTAACCCATACCGGAATAGATGTTACCTCCTCTTTTACTAAAAAACTAAGCTTCTTCAAAATTTCATCCGCATACTTGTCTTGACTGATGAAAATCCCATCATCTTTCTGTGTCACTTGCAGTCCTAAGAAGAATGTGAGCTCTCTTATAGAACTCATCTGAAACTTCTCACGCATCATCTTCTCAAACTCAGTACACATCTCCTTCCTTGTAGACCTAAAAATGATATCATCTACATATACTTGTACTAGTAGAATATCACATTTGATTCTTTTAATAAACAAAGTTTTATCTATCTGGCCTTTCTGAAATCCATTGTCCAATAAATAGGTAGATAAAGTCTCATACCAAGCTCTAGGAGCTCGATGTAGACCATATAATGCCTTTTCTACCTTATAAACTCTGTCAGGAAACTCTGGATCTTCAAACACTGGAGGTTGACAGACATAAACTTCCTCTTCAATCTTGCCATACAGAAATGCACTCTTCATATCCATCTGGTACACAACGAAGTCTTTGAATGACGCATAGGCTAAGAATAGCCTAATTGCTTCAATCCTAGCAATCGGAGCAAAAACCTTATCATAATCTATTCATTCTTCTTGAGTGTAACCCTGTGTAACCAGCCTTGCCTTGTTTCTAATCACAATACCTCTCTCATCTTTCTTATTTCTGTACACCCATTTTGTTCCAATGGCTCTCTTGCCATATGGTAAATCCACTAATGTCCAAACTTGTTGTAATTTGAATTACATAAGCTCTTCTTGCATAGCTTCTATCCAGCTTGGATCTTTTAATGCTTGGATTACCTTCTTGGGTTCTTCTTGAGATAGGAAACAAGAAAATAGACAAGTATTAAGGTCTTCATGAGTTTTCCCTTTATAAATAGCACTAATAAATCCTTGTTTATTTGTAGTCTTTGTCATTCTCCTTGTCTGTACACCAGACTGTACATCACCAATCACATGATCAAGTGAATAATCTTTATGGATTCTTGTATTTAGAGTAGAAGGAACTAGATATGTGGTAGTAATGTTGCTAATATCCACTTCTGTTTCATCACCAAAGAAATCAGCATGAGTGGCTTCAAGTGGAGCAGTAGTAACTGTTGGACTAACAGTATTAATATTTAGATTACCAGTATTAAAATTTGTACTGGCAGTATTAATACTTGGCCCAGCAGTATTAACATTTTGAGTACTGTTTTCAGTCCTCTCTTGATCATCAATTCCACTTTCTTTACTTACACCTTCATCATCCTTCTTTCCAGCATCATTAGAAGGTTATGGTTCATCATTGCTAGCATTCTTTGAATAAGAATCCAATAGTGAACCATCTTTCCATAGTGGCATCAAAATGTAGTCTTTGCTAGATCTTGTCTCCTTGCTAGAATGACCTGCACCAATACTTTCTTTTGTACCTACAGATCATTAGAGTTTGTACCTGCAACAACTGGCACATAATTTATTGATTTTGTTAGAACATCAATATCAAACAGCCACTTTGGTCCATCACCTGCAATAATAGGCTTATCCTCTAAGAACCTAATATGCAAAGTTTCTTCTACTTTCTTGGTTCTGATGTTGTATACCCTAAAAGCCTTACTATTTAATGAGTATCCAACAATGAATTCTTCATCTGACTTTCCATTAAACTTACCCAAATAATCTAAGGTATTAAGAATGGTAACATGACACCCAAATGGTCTCATGAAGCTTAGAGCATGTGTTCTACCTCTAAATAGTTCATAAGGGGTCTTGTTATGAGGCTTAACTACTAATACCCTATTCTGCACATAGCAAGCAGTATTAACTGCTTCAGCCCAAAATGTAGTAGGTAACTTAGAGTCAGCTAACATGGTTCTAGCAGCCTCAATTAGTGTCCTATTTCTCCTTTCAGCAACACCATTTTGCTGAGGAGTTCTAGCTACACTAAATTCCTTCTTAATGCCTCTTTTCACAAAATTCACTCATAACTTTATTTTTGAACTCTGTTCCATTATCATGTCTGATAATCTTTACTTTCTTATCAACTAGATTTTCTATCTCAGTTATAAAGCTCTTAAGAATGCCACTAGTCTCATCCTTAGATGCTAAAAAGAAAACCCAAGTAAATCTGTTATAATCATCAGTGACAACTAGACAATATTTCTTATTCATTAAGCTGCTCATAAAGGTTGGACCAAACAAGTCCATATGCAACATGAATAAAGGCTGAGTAATAGAGTTCTGAATTTTGGACTTACAAGAGGCTTTGTGTTGCTTTCCCTTAAGGAATGCAACACAAATTTGGTCATTTTCAAAACATTTTATAGGTAAACCTCTCACAAGATTTTCCTTAACAAGTTTATTAATAGTTTTAAAATTTACATGACCTAACCTCCTATGCCATAGCATTGATTCATCAAGTGTGGCCTTTGCAATAAGACAAGTTAAACTCTCTTTAGGAATAATATTCTTCATATCAACACTGTACATATTATTCTTTCTAGGAACTTTAGGTAAAACCTAACTTTCATCAGCTAACTTAAAGTCTGGAGACAGAACAACACATCCAGTGTCAGTAAAATGAACACTGTTCTTTTTGTCACACATCTGTGAAACACTAAAAAGGTTAAACTATAACTCCATCACAAAGTACACATCCTCAAAATCAAGCTTACCAGTTTTAAGAGTTGCTTTACCAGTAGTTTTCCCTCCATTTGCACCTCCCCTAAAGGTAACATATCCTTCATCAAATTCCTTGAAGTCTGAGAGATAGGACATGTTCCTTGTCATTTTCCTTGAGCATCCACTATCAACATAGCCTTGATCTTCTTTTTATGGATGACTATGCACATAAAAATAAGGAAATTAGTTTCCTTTGGGGACCCAAGCCATCACTGACTTGGATCTGCCTCGTGCATCAACATAATTATGTCTCTTCAAAGTAATTGATGCACTATTAAGTTTGGTAGGTCTCCAAACCCAACATGCTGAGGCCTTAACAGCATTAACCTGATTTGCCCTCACAGCATTAACTACTGCTGAATTTGGCCTAGCAGTATTAACTGCTTTTGGCCTAGCAGTATAAAATTTTCCCTTAGCAGTATTAACTTTTTGGCTAAAATTTTTGTTAGTTAATGTTGTTCTTATTTGATAGGGCCTCTTTACAGTTGATTGTGCTGATTTAGAAAAATGTGACATTGGTCTAGCACTATAAACTGTAGTTTTGGGATGAGCAGTAGTAACAGGCCTAGCAGTATTAACTGCTTTTAGGCCAGTTTTCATTAAAACTGCTCTTGGAACCATGTTCCTATGAGCACTAGGGTGAGTCTTTTTAGCAAAATAATTGTGATTTACCCTTGTATAATTATTTCTAGATTCCACCCTTTCCTTTTGATGGTAATTACAGTGAGCCTGCATATGGTCAAAACTTCCACAAACAAGACAAGCTTTATTGTACATCACAAAGTTACTTCCTAGTTGTTGGGACTTCTGATTATTCTAGTTTCTTTGATTTCCCCTAAGACTTTGTGACCTGTACATTTCAGCATACTCAACTGGTTTCCTAACTGGTTTTTCTTGTTGTTTAGGTCTAACAAATTATATCTTAGCAACAGTAGGAAAAACAGTTTTCTTCTCTAACTTATCATCTGACACCAACTTCTCAACCATTAGGGAATCAGGAGATTCCCTAACCTCATTAGAAGTATCTTTACTGACATTCTTACTAGTCTTAGGTCCATAGCCTTCAAACTCAGGCTGTTGGAACTCTTCTAGACCAGAGTTGGACAAATCAAGGCATTATAGCTTACAAACCCCACACCCTTTCTACTTTTATCAGTTATCTGACTCCCTATTAATTTGTCTAGACTCTTAGAAGCATTATCAAAATTTTCAATTTTAAGTTGATTGCTTTCTTTTTCTTGCTTAAGCTTTTCTAACTCACTTTTAAGCATACTAATTTCTGAGTCTTTATATGAGATATCTCTTTTAAGAACAGCAAGTTGCTCACAAAAAATAACCTCATTCTTTTTGTAAAAGACAAGTTGCTCTTCTACAGATGCTAACCCTCTTTTATAAGTAGCTAAATTGAACTTAGATTTGTTAAACTCTATTCTTAAATCATCAAGTTGAGTTTTAAGAGTTTCAAAGCTTTTTAGATAAGTTTTTGAACAAGTTTTATCATTATGTACCTTAGAGTCTGAAAAAACCATAAGAGCCATGTTTGTATGGACTTCATCATCTGCCATATAGCTCCAGTCAAAACTAACTCCATCAATAGCCACCATGGATTTGGAAGAAGTTTCTTCCACATTTACAGTCCTTCTAGAGTTGTCTTGATTCATGTTCCTACTATCTTGGTTCCCAGGTCCTTTGCATTCCCTTGCAAAGTGTACCATCTTGTGACAGTTGAAACACTTCACCTTGGATTTGTCATATCCAGGTGTATCACTTCTATTGATAGTGATTTTTCTACCAGTTTTTTGGAAAAACCTTATTGTCCTCATGCTCAGCAATGCTAACTGCCACTTCAAATCCATCTCTTCTATGTCATCTTCATGAATTTGTTCAATGTCCTCATATACAAGTTGACACCTGTTTGGTTAACTGGCCTAAAATGCATAAACAGTGTCATCACTTAAGTTAGCAGGACTAACTTGATTACTAGTAGTGCTAATTTAACACCCCCAAATTTACTTTGCAACGGAACCAACAGTTTGGGTGTTAAGTCATAGCACAACAACGTAAGAATATAAAGAATGACTCAGAAGAGACATTTAAAACATACATTGTCCCATTCATGTAAGATCAGAGTCGAAAATTTGTCCACAAGATCGTCACCATACAACATCATAACATAAGTTTAAAACCATAACACAAAGTGTTTTCAATGAATGGAACCAAAACAAGTTTAGTCAAAACATTTCGCGCTAGACTCCATTCGC
>BQNB010122064.1:0-20350 GCA_026074375.1 Tanacetum coccineum
AAGATTTGTGCTTAAGACAAGAACTTCTCGAGTATATAGGCGTACACGACAATGATGCTTCCGAGAGTTCGCAACCATCGTGGGGGAAAATGTGTACATCCAGGACTTAGTTGACTTTGATGTTACCATGTCAGCTTCCAGAGGGAAGTAGTGTATACTACTTTACTTAGTATGGTTTATGAAGTATACTGCATACGTGAGAAGAATTGTTGCTAATTTCTCGCATGCACCCCTGAACGAATATTCACCAAGCCCTAATGACAAGAAGCAGTGGTCGTTGGTGTGGTTTGACTTCTATAAAATTCCGCTGTGCACTTTAATGACAAGTAGAAGATTGTTCAAGCTACTTCCAAGTTTTAGATTCTGCTTAAGATTGGGATGTTGGTTTAGGGGGAACCTGACTCAGAAACTTCGCCAAAAAGAAGTCTATGAATAAATCTTTTCAAAACATGCTGCATGAATTAGGGGGAAGTTAATCCAACTCATGCATACTACAATGGTTCCATAACAAGTAAAGACAATGAAGATCAAAGCTGGAATACAAGTTTCAAGACCAAGAGAACTCACAAGACAACTTCAGCTTTGGAAGCGCTTTGGAAGACTTTATTTAATTGTATTTGTACTTGTTAGGAACATTGTAAGTAATTCTGTATATGTCCACATATTGGGGGAAGATTGTTAGCCTTAAAATATGGTGACAAACACGGAATTACATTACTTCATTTATAGAGTGACACGTAGGGACTAATAATGACTAGTTACAATAGTTAAGTGTCACTAGGACTATAAATACCCCCTCCATACTTCCATGGAGGGGTGAAGTTCACTTTTGTAAAAGTGTGTGTGTGTGTGTTCTCTCTCTAACACACACATCTTCCCATCTTTCTTCCTTTATTCTCTAATAAATTGGCTATTCATTTATTTCACTTTATCCAACCTCCAGATCAGTTTTAATCCTTGTTCTTGTATGTCATTTATAATCTACATGTTCCAAAAAGCTTTCGAATATTGATGCACTTATGTGGGGGGGACAACTTTGAAAAACTGAAACCATCAAGGTATAAAATCTTTGATTTATATCACAAGTACCTTGATTAATTTTCAAATGGTTTTTATGGCTAAGATGGAAATACCAAAAGACCGACCAAGTGATGAAGTTCAAGGAGATATAAGGCGGTTAAGGTTAGGTATCCGTTCCATGATCCAGCCAGAACCGAAGGGATCTACCCATGGACACTCCACTAGATAGAGTGGAAGTTCTTAGGTATGATATACAAAGGGATTAATGTAAGATTAGGAAAAATGTTATCCAAGGCATGCGTTATCACCGGAACAAACCCAACATGGTGATAATAAGGAAGCGTTGGTTTAACATTGAAGGGGTTGAAGAATTAAAAAGAATTATATGGATAAAGAGTGTAAAGAAATAAGCCCTCCATACACTTAGATAGAAACCAGGTTAATACATATACTATCAGAATCACACAGTTGATTGCTGGTATTGAAGATAGTCATAATGGACTTAGTGATGCAATGCACAACCTTCCCAAGCTACTTAAGCTTCTCTCAAAAGAAGTTTGTTTCATTTCTTACTAAGATTAAACACATTTCTATCGACTTTCTCACTCCGAGTTAGTTGGTATTGAAAAGGTGGCAGTCTGCTTGATGTGTTGTCGTTGTATGGTATATTAAGATGATTCAAGTTTTAAATTTATATTTTGCTTACTAAACCAAAAACAACACTCTAACGGGCAGTGTACGCGATCGGTAGTAGTTTCGTGGTAAGTAGAGTGTCGAACACTTGAAGCGAGGTTAAATCTATTAATTTAATTAATATCTTGGTTATCTAATCTATTCTAAACCAATGTTAAACCTATGTCAGTATAAATCGTAATTCTAATGGGAAAAAGGGGTTTTCAGCCTGAGAGACTGGCATGGTTTGGTTGGTGACTACAATCAATTCAAGGCACTGTTACCCACGTAAGCTAATTAACAAAAGATGAAAGAGTGGTTGAACCATATAATAGAAAACTGTATTAACCATTATTAATCCAATTAGAACGTTGGTTTGTTTATTAAGTGCAATGATTTCTTCTCTCGAGGTAAGCTTTTGAATCATTTTGAGGCAAAGGGGAGTGGTTGTATCCTATTTTAATAGAACGAAAGGATGGATTAAAGGATAAGAGAAGGTTGACAAGTACTTCAGTGGAATCATCTGATGATTACATTAAAAGTGAAGTGCTAGTTCGAGACAAGACGATTGATGATACTCATGAGTTGTCCAAAAGACTTGATGGTATCAGAAAATCCGCACCTACATCAAGACACATGCCACAGCCCCCACCTTGACAGTCTTACTTACAACCATCAAAGAACCATTGGCCTCAACACCCCCCAAACCTCTCCTGTCCATACTCACCTTTAAACCCCAAAAGTTTGATTTATCCCCTGTTATCCCCAAAATTATTGCACAAAGCTCCCCATATCCCCCGTTCTTCCTATATATAACACCCCTCCCTGTTCCAGAATAACAACACCACACTCGCAAACTCATCAGTTACCCAGGAGTACGATGTTCCAAATCCCTCGCTGTTCTGGTCACCTCCTAAATTCAATTCCCAAGCTACTTAAGCTTCTCTCAAAGAAGTTTGTTTCATTTCTTACTAAGATTAAATACATTTCTATCGACTTTCTCACTCCGAGTTAGTTGGTATTAAAAAGGTGGCAGTTTGCTTGATGTGTTGTCGTTGTATGGTATATTAAGATGATTCAAGTTTTAAATTTATATTTTGCTTGCTAAACCAAAAACAACACTCTAACGGGCAGTATACGTGATCGGTAGTAGTTTCGTGGTAAGTAGGGTGTCGAACACTTAAAGCGAGGTTAAATCTATCAATTTAATTAATATCTTAGTTATCTAATCTATGTTAATTCTAATCTATTCTAAACTAATGTTAAACCTATGTCAGTATAAATCCTAATTCTAATGGGAAAAGGGGGTTTTCAGCGTGAGAGACTGGCATGGTTTGGTTGGTGACTACAATCAATTGAAGGCACTGTTACCCACGCAAGCTAATTAACAAAAGATGAAAGAGCGGTCGAACCTTATAATAGAAAACTGTATTAACCATTATTAATCCGATTAGAACGTTGGTTTGTTTATTAAGTGCAATGATTTCCTCTCTCGAGGTGGCATATCATTTTTAGACTTTGGCGTTACATCATCCTAAGACCTAGACACATTAATTCAGTCACAGTTAAAGCATCCGCAAAAAGCATCCTTATTTACTGATTATAATTTATCCTAGGGATTAAGGCAATGATGATCTTGTTAAACCCTAGCTCATAGAGACTTTACCCACTTACCGCTTAATGGCAATCTATACACTAGTAGTCCATTTATCCAATTATCCAATGGAATCAGAACGTTACTTGTTGAATTATCTAGGTCACCTGCTAGTCAACACGATTAATAAACCATTGGCAATATCCAGTTAAGTAGTTAAGCCTGAAGCATATCCTAGACACAGACTTAGAAGGACAATATTTGTGTAACTATTATTCAAGATGTATAAATTACTATATGGAGAGCTATCCCGGAATCTAGATCTACTTGGTCCGCTTCACTAGATCCAGTGGAATGATAGGTCGCATACAAAAGCACGTAAACAAGTATAAATTGATAAACATAAACAAGCACTCAACGATAAATCAAGAAATTGAGATAAACAAATACTAAACATTCAAATCTTCATAATAATAAATACAAGAGCAATTATTTAGCCAAGGTAAACTAACTGAGTTAACGAATGATACCAAAAATTGAATGATTACTAAAGTATACGGAATTATACGTTGTCTTCTATGGAATTTATAACGCTGCTCGACCTCTTCTTCTCTTTTTCTCCTCTGAAAATCGACTTTTATGGTTTAGGTATCGAGAATATGATTTAGTACCCTTAAAAATCGTTTTTGAGTTTTCTATTTATAAGGTCTATAAGTTGGTTGGATACGGTGTATCCAAGTGTTGGATACATCGTATTAGGGATTTCTTAAAGTAGGGACCACGTTTGATATCTTCCAGAATATTTAAATACTATATCTTGAATACAGCGTATTGAGTCTCTCTAGATACGGCGTATTGATCTTTATTCTTGAGTGGTCTTTTGGTGAGTGCAGGCATGGATACGCTGTATCTTCCTTGACGGATACAGCGTATTGGTCTTCAGAATAGCAATCTTCAAAATATCTTTATTTAAGCTCTAGAATGCGCGCCTTTTGCTAAGTTTCACCAATTACTCCATAATTACTGCAGTTCTCAAATATAAACGATTAAGTAACAATTCTTTGCAATAACTATACAAAATAGGTTAATAACATGGGATAAATGATGCTGTAAAATAGACGTTATTTGATATCATTAAATATCCCCCCACTTGAATCCTACTTGTCCTCAAGTAGTCTTTAGAAGTTTATAAAAATGTATCCCTAAGGATATTTTCTGTTAAACCATTTATTTGATCTATTACACGTACATAACCAAACACCTCACGAAATAGGAAGATGAAAACACTTAAATCACTTAACTAATCTTTGTGGTAACATGTAACTAATTAGCTTAATTGTTCGGTCGTGATGAGTATTCTATCATAAGCTTGGAAAGGATACACATCTCCACCACTAAAGCCAAGGAGTAACAAGTTTATAAAGGTAAATATGGGTTTTTGTATGGAAAGGCGTACGGTTGATCATTCTACAATCTTTCACCAGAAGTACCATTCCAACAAGTCAGCTAAAGCACACATACATGGCCGTAATGACGAAATAGACATGTGCGTTTGATCACATCCCCATTCGAATTTAACCAATGGTTAGGATGAAGAATGATATAGGGTAGGAACATTCTAACTTTCACCAAAAGTCATAAACCAACGAGGTACAAGACATGCATACATGGCCGTAACGATGGAATACATATGCATGTTCGTATGAATCCTTATTCGCGTAAAACCAGCGGCTAATCATCAGGTGAGAGGAAAGTAAATTGTTGTTAAATAAAAATCAAGAAATAAATAGATTAAGATTTAAGATACAAGTTGCTAGACACTTATTTCCTGACCATTACCATGATAAAGACACAACTATCAACATCTTGATCATCGATCAAAAACAACAACCTAAGTTGGCGTTCCCGTAACGGTCAACTTCCTAATCATCCCAAAATTTTACAAACTCTACAAGGCAAGTGGTGTATCTTCCACTTTGTACAATACTCTACATCGTTGATTTTTTAGACGTATCAACGAATAATCGATCCTTCATGTAATTCCTTTGGTAATGCTCTTTGCGAAACGATTATCTTCAAACTTTCTCTTTTTGTTGCAATATTTCTCATTTTTTTGATTTTTTTGATTTTTTTTCTTTTTTTAACTAATACCTCAAATCTCGGTGTAGTTTCACCATCTTCACGATCATAATAATTCCGGATAATTTCTTCGGTAATTCTTTGTTCTTTAGATTCACTATTAATTGTGACGGTAGTAAAATCACATGAGTTTTGACTACTAATATACACTCCCATTTGCAATGTGTAAATTTTCAACCGCACCAAAGATAGAAAATGACACAAAACTCGAGAAATACAAACTTTACACTTTAAGCAACTAGCACCTATATTTAACGTATCTAACAGGGTTAGGTTAAGGGGTAAGGGTGTTACGAAACAAAAAGTGGTGTAAATTCCTAAAGGATTGGCTCTACGGGTTGTTTAGTGCGTCTTATCACTCTAAAGATAAGAGAGTAAGAAAAGAATTTAAATCGGAGTGGTTAAATATCCCGGTGTAGTTAGTTTTTAAGCATACATTTTAAAGGCTCTTTGGGTGTTAACCTAAGATTTACAAATTTAATAGTTACTCAATTAAAATCCAGCATTACTATCATTGCGGTCTCGAGTGATATACCAAGCCAAGTTTTAAAGTCCACAACATCACCAGCACACTCATATTTTGTGGAATTTGGGTAAACATTTGGAAACGGAAAGGTTAAATCCTCACAATATCTAACAAGGGTTATTGTGTGCGGGTTATGTAACATGTAATTTCACAAAAGTATGCTTGAAAAAATTTTAATTAGTGTGAAAAATAGGACAAGTAAACATTCTAATTTACATCCCCCACTTGAATTATATAAAGTCCTCGTTGTATATATAAAACATTAAATACGTGAATTTAAAAAGAGTTAGAATGAGAAACTCCCTTGATATTTGCTCGGTAGATTCTCCAAGTTGCGTTTATGAGCAAGATTGTTTGAACAGCCGTCTCGAAGTTTCAAGACTCCAACACTTCAGGATTTCCAGATTCATAAATTCTCCACCAATATTTGTCGATTTTTCTTTCACGAGGTCCTGTGTATAATATAGGAAAAATAGGTGCAATTCTATCTTCCGGTGTATTCATTTGGTTAGACCTAAAATAATAACCTAAAACTGTACAGGAAGTTGATATGCCGTATCCATTCCCCAGGATACGTCGTATTGATACATGTATACGCTGTATTCATTTAATGTATACTTCGTATAGACTGTGCTAAAAATAAAGACTGGATAACGTCCAGAAAGTCAATACGCCGTATCCATGGGGTTTGGATACGCCGTATAGATAGTCTGGAAAGACAGACTCGATAAAAACTAAAAATACATTTCGGGTTGTCTCCCGGGAAGCACTTTTGTTTACAACGAAGTCTTTAAGTTAGACTTTTCTTCAGCTTCCTTTTTACGTTGCATCATCATCCAATTCAACCACTTCTTTCTCTTCCTCATTATTATATCCATCGTGATACTTTTTCAACCTTTGTCCATTGACTTTAAAACTGATTATGTTTTTATCGATAATTTCCACGGTTTCATACGGATGTACAGTTTTCACCACATTCGGCCCGTACCACTTTGATTTAAGCTTTCCTAGATGCATCTTAAATCTAGAGTTAAATAATAATACCTTGTCTCCTGCTTTGAAATTTTTATCTCCCCGAAGCCTTGAGTCATGCCATTTCTTGGTTCTTTCTTTGTAGATTCGGTTGTTTTCATATGCTCTATCTCTTAATTTCATTAATTCATTAAATTCCATGAAACAGTTTTTCAATGCAGTTGTAAGATCCATATTACATTGTTTCAGTGCCCAATATGCTTTATGTTCGATCTCCACTGGTAGGTGACAAGCTTTTCCATAAACCAATCTGAAGGGTGTGCATCTAGTAGGTGTCTTGTAGGCAGTTTTGAATGCCCATAATGCGTCGTCAAGCTTTTCTGACCAATTCTTTGGGTTATACCCAACCGATCTCTCCAAAATACGTTTTATAGCTCTCTTGGATGATATGCAGTAGATAACTTATGAGTTACTCCGTATTTTTGCAAGGCCTTTTCTAATTGAGAGTTACAAAAATATGTCCCCTGATTACTAATCAAAGCTTTAGGAACTCCGAATCTTGCGAACAGCCTCCTTAAAAACCTGAATGTTATTTTATGGCATCTCACTTCTTGATGATATGTTTCCTGATCTCTGACATGCATCGCACCTCATTACATAATCTTTAGCATCTTTAAAGATGCTAGGCCAATAGAATCCAGATTCATAGACTTTCCTTCGAGTAATCGACGCACTATGATGTCCCCTAGTTGGTCCAGAATGACAATGCCTTAAGATTTCAAGGATTTCATTCCCAGTAACACATCTCCTCATTACATTGTCCGAGCACAACTTGAATGCATACGGTTCATCCCAAAAACAATTCTTAACTTGAGAGAAAAATATTCTTCTTTTTTCAGGTGTCCAATTTGAGGGAACAATCTTTCCAACAATATAGTTAACATAATCAGCATACCATGGTTCATCGTTGTTGAATTCGGCTTTTAATATCATAAGATGCTCATCAGGAAATTCATCAGTTATTTCTTCCTCCATGAAGGTTCCCAAATCTGGGTTCTCAAGTCTTGACAAATGATCTACAGCCAAATTCTCTGCCCCTTTTTATCTTTAATCTCAATGTCAAATCCTTGGAGAAGTAGAACCCACCTAATGAGCCATAGTTTCGCGTCCTCTTTGCTAAACAAATACTTCAAGGCAGAATAATCAGTGTAGACTATAATTTTTGATAAGACAATATATTAACGAAACATTTCAAAAGAGAAAACAACTACGAGAAGTTCTTTTTCGGTGGTGGTATAATGTTCTTGGGCATTATTCAAAGTTTTGGTGGCATAATAAATTGGCTTGAATTTTCCATCAATTCGTTGCCCCAAAACAGCTCCAACAACGAAATCACTAGCGTCACACATTAATTCGAAGGGCACGTTCCAATCTGGAGATATTATAATAGGCGCGGTGGTTAGTTTTTCTTTCAAAGTGTTAAATGCCTTTTTGCAATCATCAAAAAAATCAAACTTTGCGTCTTTCATCAAAAGTTGGGTCAACGGTTTAGAAATCATGGAGAAGTCTTTTATAAATCTTTGGTAAAATCCAACATGCCCCAGAAAACTTCTAACTCCCTTTACGTTAGTTGGGTATGATAATTTAGCTATCACATCAATTTTTGCTCTATCAACTTCAATTCCTGCTTCAGAGATTTTATGTCCTAAAACTATCTCTTCTTTTACCATAAAATGGCATTTTTCCCAATTTAGCACAAGGTTGGTTTCTTCACATCTAGCAAGCATTCTATCTAAATTAGCTAGACAACAATCAAAAGAGTTACCGAATACCGAGAAGTTGTCCATGAATACTTCCATAAAGTCTTCTACCATATCGTGGAAAATTACCGTCATGCATCTTTGAAAGGTAGTTGGAGCGTTGCATAACCCACAAGGCATTCTTCGTTAAGCAAAAGTCCCATAAGGACAGGTGAATGTTGTCTTTTCTTGATCTTCAGGTGCGATTGGAATTTGGAAGAAAGCAGTAATATTCATTCCCACATAAATGTTCTAACATTTGATCAATAAAGGGAATAGGGAAGTGATCCTTTCAAGTTGCATATGTTTAAGAAAAAACCTAGAAATTATGAATATTAAAACTAGAAACGAAAGCACGAATCCCGAACAAAGGGGGAAAACCTAAATCTTTAAAATACCTACGAAGAAATTTTGCACTTACCCCCCAACTAAATCTACTATAAGGGACAAATCAACGAGAAAGAAAAAGACTAGACCGAAAACGGGAGTTCGTTTGACCCAAAAACGAGTCAAGACAAAATCCCGCATCCGGAACGTCTCTATTAAAAAAGGAAAAGTACTGTAAAAATGACCCCTTTACGAAAATTTTTGAATATTTTTCCTACAAACTATATGACAAAAGAAAATTTTCTAAAAAAGCAAAATATTTTAGAGAAATGAATTACTAAAAATAAACTTTTTCTAAAAATTATTACTAAAATTCTATTTTTATTTTTCAAAAATACTAGATTTAAAAAGAAAATTTTCACAAAAAGAATTAGATTTTTTCAACTATTTTTCTATTTTATATGATTTATTTAAGAAAAAGAAATTACTTAAAATCTATTTTAATTCCTAGAAAATACAAATTTAATTGGAAAAATAAAGAAAAATGCTTTTTATCTACTAAAAAGGTGCAGAAAACTAGTGGAACAAAAATGCCCAATTTCTATAAACTAATTGAACCCTAATTTTGTCAATTAAAACTAAACCCTAATTTTATTTAAACTAATTTTGAAAATATTAAAACTATTTTATTAAAATGAAAAGACAGGGTAGAAAGTGTAAAAGACTAAAGTAAAGGGTAGGCGGGATAACTATGATGAATTTACACTTGTATGAAAAAGGTAAACCTTAAATATGGAAATGTTACAAATAATCATGCGATCTAGCTTATTTTTGACTTATTAAAAATTGAAAATAAGCAAAAACTTAAAACTACAAAGTTGTAAAGGAGCTTATAGACTACAACTTTAATAAAGACACTTTCTACTTTTATCCACTAGATAAGCTAGAAAATAAGCCTTTAGTTCTGTGTTACAGAAACTAGAGGTTTTCTTATCTTTTTAAGTTTTGGCTTATTCCTAGCTTAATTCTTCATGAAAATAAAAAACAAAAGAAGCTAAATGTAGATTAAGATGTATACTAAGGATATCTAAACAAAAATTAGCTAAGCTTTAACAAAAATAACAAGAAAATTGAACTTAAAAAGTGCAAGTTTTAGCTTAAAACTGAGATAAGCTTTTCTTAATAAGCTAAAAAGCTTAAAACTAAACCTTAACAGTTGAAAATTTGGAAATAAGCTATGCTATTGATCTTGAATCAACCTAGATAAAAGGTTTTTCAAAATTACAACTAAAAATGAAAATCAAAATAGAAAATAAGCTATAAATCTAAATGCTGCTACACTACTTTTCAGGTAAAAATAAGCTAGGCTAAGATGCTTAAAATGAAAACTAAATGATGAAATGTAATAAGCTAATGGAATTCTAGACATGTGCTTAATTCTAAATTCTAATACCTAATTTTGAATGTTTAAAAAGAAACTAAAAATTCACTAGCAACAACATCAGCAGTGACTGATGTTGCTGATGTGTTTGACCAAACATGTAGATGGCAGGCCAAGTTTTGAGGTAAAAACCCTTCAAATCTACTCACTAAGTATTACTAAACCTATACTAACCAGTCTTGAACAACAAAATGCTAAGAGACACTAAAATCTAAACTCACTCAAACACTTAAACTGCCCTGGTGCTGATACAAAGTTTTTGCACTCTAAACTGTGGAATTCTAAAATCTAACTTCTAAAAATTGTTCTAAACTTGGTAAAATGACTAAACTCAGCTAAGTAAAGTGTTTTAACAAAGTTGTGTTGACTTTTAGAGTCAAATATAGCTTAACCCAAACACTCCTTCACTTAAGCTGTCTAAACTTAAGTACAACTAAAAACTGATTTAAAAACTAAAACAGCTAAAACATTTTATCTACTCACACTAATTCTGTCCTAATTAAGCTATTTGAGCTTTAAAAGTCCTAGCTTATTAATAGGATTAAGCTACTTTCTCTCCTAGCTCATACTACTCAATATTATGACAGAATTTACTACTTAAGATTTCTATGAACTAAACTCAGACTAATCAATACATTTGCATTACAAATCTAACTAAACAATTCTAAAAACAATTAAGCACAAATAAGAGCAAAGAAATAAGCTCATTGAGTAAGCTAACTTTATGCTAAAATGAAATATACTAGATAAAACCTGGAATTGAAGAATCTTCACATTTAAGCTATCCAAGAGTTGAAGCTTAAATGTTCCTAATGGCTTCCAAAGCCTCTAAACCAAGAACTTTAAGCTCAATAAGCTGATTTTAGCTTATTACTCCATAAGCTTCCAAACTTGAATTTAAATGAACACAATTGAACTCTAATAGACTAAAACAGTATTTAAAAGATTTTTATATCATTTGGACAACTTGAGAGCTTAAGAAAGCAGAATAAGCTACAAAGAGCTTATTACAAGCTTATTGACCAAATTCAGCTTATTACATGAAAGTTTGAACACAAACTCAACTCAACTTACTTGATTACTTTTAAAAGAGAAGTACAAGATTAAAAACAGGTAGTACAACTGAATTTAAAGTTTAAAAGCTTAATTGAAATCAATGAACATTACACGAAGGCTTAAAAAGAAAAATTACAAAGTAAACTGAAGAAAAATTAACTAACTCCTAACTACTCATTTTCTTCTTTCTTTTATAGCTGAATCTTCAAACCTTTGTGCTTGTTGTGTGAGAGCAAGACAGAAATAATCCTGGCCATTGATAGTCATCTTGTGCTTCTTTTGAACTAATACCCATCGTTGGATTGACCTTGAAAAGAGTGGGATTGCCAAATAGGACTAGGGGTTTAGTGGAGAGGGGGTGAAGGTATGATCCATGGTGTATTGGTGTGAGGTTGAGTGTTATGGGGAGAAGGAAAAGGTAACAGGTTTTGGGTTTTGGTCATGGCTATGGCGGGAAAAGGAGTTTTATAAAGGTTAGGGATGCAGGGGATGTGTTTGGGCAATTGGCAACTATGGTCCTCCATTATGTATACACGTATTGCAATAATCGTCCTTGGTGGTATAACACTTTGGGGACTTGACAGTTTGCACCCTTTATTGTTATATATGTAATCTCAGTCAAGGTCCCTTAGGATCTTACGAAATTGAGATTAATGGAAATAAGGGTATACGGCGTTAACTTGGTGAAAATGGGGTTTGGGCTCTTTAACATTGATTTGGGACGTGTATGATAGAAATGGGAATGGGAATTTTTATTTGAATTATTGTGGCTGATTCATGGATTAAAGTCTTTATTAAAAATATATAATGGGTTACACGGGCCATTACGAGGTGTTCGGGGGGCCCATTAAGTATTCTTCGATATCGGCTATGGTTTTGACTGTTACTTTTTTCCGGGTTGACTTTGACTTCGAATTGACTTTGTCTTTTCACGCTTTTCCATTCCATGCTCGGTTTTGTCGTCTTTGGCTTTGTTTTTCGTCCTTTTGTGAATATCCGTTTCCTGCACAACACAAATGCAAAACAAACATATATTTGGCAGTTTTTGTCTGTTTTTGGTCATTTTAGTCCGTTTTTAATGGAGAAAGGTATGTGTAATTAAGCACATACCAAAATCCCCCATACTAAGGTATTGCCGTGTCCTCACGCAATGTTATGAAGTAAACATTTATGAAAACTAAGAATCTCAATCCCCCTCGACTAATAACCTCGAAAAGTAGCAAAGTGTTCGTCAAGGAAATAAAAGAACAAAGCTTTGAAAGTCCGTTTTCACCATTTTTTATCTATACACTAACTATCCCTAATATTTTTGGATTTTCCTTTTTCTTTTCTTGACTACCTGTTTGACTTCCTTTATTATATCAACATTGGGATCATAGAATGAGAAACGCCCATAGAATAATCTACGGATGTCCTGACGGATAAATTATGTCCCAGATTTTATCACTAGATCCAAACCAAACAATTTAAACAATGGATCATGTCAATATAAGTCTAAATGCTAAGCACTCATACTTATGACTTGTGAACTTTTAACTCCCAACATGAATATATGATTTAAATGTGTGTACTCATTTCAACTCAACCATAGATCAACTTATTTCCATAGTCGTGATTCAAGATGAATCATGACTCAAAGCAACAACTTATTAGGACCTTGTAACTTGATTTTAAAGAACGAGATTTTAACTGTAGAACTTTTTGCAACATTTTCATCATTATAATCATAAGTTCTTAAAGCTAGGAATGCGTTGCTTAGTTTGAACACCTACCCAGGCCTCGCTCCCTAGTAGGATATCACAACCAACGACCGATGTTCTTAGTTTGAAAACCCACCCCGTTGCTAGCGTAGTGGGAAATCACATCAACACCTTCTTCCTATTATGGCTAAGGATAAGTGTCTTAGTTTGAACCCTCACCTAGACCTCGCTTCCTGGTGAGATATCACAACACACCAAATCCTAGAAGTAAATGTCATTATTTTGAATCCACCACCTAGTTGGTTAGCGGAGTGATGATATCTATGACTCACACTTTATTGTTCATAATCAAATGTATGCTTTATTGGCATAATTTCAATATTCATGCATTTTTGCATTCATACTTCATTCATGCTTCTTTGGCATTTTAACTTTCGAATTATAAGAACAGAAAAATCTCGTTTAAGAATTAAGTTACAAAAATTTGAGCTTTTTCTAAAATCATTGATTGACTTAGGTTGAATTGAATGAGTTCGTTGATTAGGTGGATTAGAAGTAATGGGGAGGAAAAGTCACATAGTTACTCATATAAGTTTTAGAAGAATCCTTGCTCAGAACATAACATCTTATATTTAACTCTTCACTTCTTGTTCTTCACGATTATTAAAATTCGATAGCAATCGAATTCGTGAAAGCTTAGCCTCAAGTGGTAGTTGAGGAAAGACTTAGCTAGCTCAAACACGGCGCCCCAGATCGAGTCAAAAATTATTCTCATTCTACCCATTAGGAAAGTCAAAACTGTGACAAAACACTTATTTTATTTTTGAAAATTTTTAAATTTTTTCAATTTTTTGGTATTTTTGCAAAAATTTGGTGGTAAAACGGGATTGCGTGATAACAACGACTGCAGGCAAAAATCAAATCGAAGATTCCCCCCATACTAGAACTAAACATCGTCCTCGACTGTTTCAATTGGGGTTCCTACGCATATCTAAGGCCGATTATGATGGGTGCCAAAAGATAAATGTTAGTAGATTAGATTTGGTTAAATGGATTCAAACTGAAGCTGAGGATGTGAATTCATGTGGATAATGGAGCTGAGAGTCTTCACAATCCGGGACAATCCTGGACATTACAGCACAAAGTACACAAAACATGGACAAAACCGGGTAATGGGAAATTAAGCTCCTCACACAAAAAACACTTAATTTATTACTACTACGGATAAGCATAGGGTGCCTCCCACTCGAGCGCCTTGTTTTTGTTAACGAGTCACAAAGCTGACTCGACCCCGAATTCATTGGTCCATGGGGGAGCAAGTGGAAGATAAAATCATCATCGGACTTTCATTCAAGTGGTTTGGATAAACATTGAATTTCATGAAAGTTCCACTCCGATGAGATACATCCGGCATAAAAGAATGATAAATTGAGATGCCGGGATCAAAAATGGTATCTTCATTCCTGGTGGAGAGAAGATATGGAGGGACAACGGGATACGTGAGAAAAGCAAGAAAGATCCATACAACATAAGCGAAGAGAGAAGATTGGTCATCCTCTAATGGTACATTCACATTAGTCGTAGACACATTCTTACGAATCCCGAGGTCAATAGAAGTCAAATCTCCCGGATCGGGCTCAATCTTAAATTTGAAACATTCAAGATTCGGAAGAGACATGATGTGAGTGAGTTCCTCGGCGAACTCCTCATGATTAAAGTCACTCCTATCGGCAGGAGGAAATTGATCGTTCGAAAGATCAAAGATTATCGAATCTATGAAGAAAAATCAACATGAGTAATGGTACTGCCACTACTCTTCTCTTTAAAATGATCGTTATCAACGTAGAAAGCTTTATAATCCGGAAGAGATAAATCAGAACGAGTAGTGGGACTGCCACTACTAATCTCTTCTAGATTAAAGCGAAAAGTTTCAGATTCGGGAATAGAATTATCAAAGGTGTTAGTCTCCTCCAAGAAAAGATTAGGAAATGTGGAGGTAGACTTGATCACAACTTCGGAAGATGGAGTAGGATTATCTCTTAATGAATCGATCTTAGCAATAAGAAGATTGACATTCAACAATTTTTCACGAAGGATATCGTCTTTGATTGTTAAAAGAATGTCATCATCAATCCTTCCAACTTCCGGATCAACAATCTCCACCACCTCTAAGCTGACGATCTCAACATCGGGAGGTGATGCATCGACATAATCGATATCCTCACCGTAGGGATAATCGTCATCACTTGAAGAATTATCATCGTTGGAATCGATGATAGTCTCAGAATGTTCATTGAGAGCATTAAGAGGGGTGGTATTTTCACAAAGAGGCACATCACACATTTTGTCGGGAATACCCTCGGACTCACTTGGGATTGGGACAAGGTCCTCAACACTAGACTTTATGAATTCGTCCGATTCCGTTTCCGGAATAGTGTCAAGATGCTTGTCCCCCATACTTAGAGAGTTATCGGGTTCCTTGATTGGTAAAACGGGTGTGATTGCAATGGTATCGTCTTCGTCATCATCGTAGCAAATGGGAATCTTCCAATATCGATCTTTAGCCGCTTGCTCTTCCGCAATTCGCTTTTCTTCTTCCTTCTTTTGTATAACTTGACCAACCAAATCACGTAAGGTTGTCATTTGTTCCATAAGCTTATTTTGAGAATTGAGAAGGTCATTTTGAGAATTGAAGATTGATTTGATTGACGGTATTTTTTTAACCTTATATTGCGGGGGTTGAACTTGGTCAAAACCAAAAGAATTTGAATCATAGCAAGAATTTTGCTCATGATAATAGTCTTCATTCATTGGTTGACATTGGAAGGTTTCATGAGGACCCCCCAAATTTTCACAAACAATAGAATTGTTGTGGAAAACTCGGACGAAGTTGAGTGGACATTATCAAAGTTTTGATTGAAACATGGGTCCTGATTGTTAGACAAACGGGACTAATAAGGCTAACATCCGTAAACCGTAATGAGAATCGTTCCCACATAACTCACGAGAGTATGGTACGTATTGTGGTTGTGGAGGATGGTTTGCAACACTTGGAGAATCGTTAGAAGAGTACGGAGTTGAAAAATTGCTTGGTGTTCCGTTTCCAACTTTACAATAAAAACAAACTCCATCGTATTCATTACAACCACATTTTAGGCATGTACCAAGAAGACATTGTTGTTGCAATCTTTGCAAGTTTTGTAGATGCTCACCAATGGTTTGATTTTTGCATGGTTCCGGATTAGAGATAATCGGAACTTTCGGAGGGCAATTTATCACGTAATGAGCACCTTTCCACAAGACTTACAAATGCATTGACGACAAGATTCCAACTATCGAATCACCGCATCGTGAAAACAATGTCTAAATGTGTAGAGGACTTGGTGAGGAATTTTTCACCGGGGTCCTGATGCCAACGAATGGCTCTTGAGGAGCATTAACATCGTTGGTATTGTCATCGGATACTCGGAAGTATCTTGAAGACGTCTTCGAAAACTTTTCTTTATTTTCCACACAATATGTGAACAAATCTTCCTTAAATTCCTTTCGTAAAAGAGCCTCCTGGGACAATACGGACATAACTCATACGCAAATATCAAAGATACACTTCCACAACTCTGATAATTAAAGAACTTCCTCAAGTCATCAAGCTTATGTTCAAGACAAGAGTTATACATAAGGAAGATTGTTAAGCTATCAAGAAAAGTATGAGTATGTTGGTCTGAAGCTTCAAAAGATAAATCAAGATGGATTTACGGCAAAGAATGATGATATGAAAAGATCTCAAAGGCAAAGATGAAGGAAAAATGTAAAGATCAATATCAAGACTACAAGAGCATGTTTGGAACAAGACCACTATTACACAACAAGACTCAAGATAACGAGAATTAAAGATCAAAGATCAAGGTCACAAGAGAGATTTTAATGATCACCCTTTAGAGGGAGATTGTTAAGAATAGAAAGTGATGATCATTAATGCCATCAAAGAGAGATCTCAATGATCGCCCCTTAGGGGGAGATTGTTAAGAATGAAAAAGTAACGATCTTATTGAGATCGAGTCTTGTAATAAATAGTGAAATATTAAATGTGTAATAGTTAGGTTAAAGGCTCGTGACTAAAATGTAGTCACGAGACCTGGATAAATAGCCAAAGGCTAAAAGCCAAGAGCTAGTAGCTCTTCTTGTAAATGGGTATAAATACCCCTCTCCACCTCATTCATGAAGTAAAGCTTCTCAATCTAATCTCATTTCTCTTCTCATTCTCCTCCGCCCTCTTTCTCTCTCTAATTTATATACTTCTCTTTATCTCTTTCTACTCTTTCTCTCCCTAGAATAAACACACACATGAATACCTAATGTTCCGTCCAAACCACACCTTAAAATACATATAATATATAATAAAATATAAAATATATATAGTAAGGATAGTCTAGAAACGAAGTCAATAATACCGAGAAGTAGTATAGAATGTTCCCGGGTCGTTTATCCCCAACGAGGCTGTGCTGGAGAATCGATACAGTCGAAGATTTGAGTTTGAAGGAGATTTTTGGATTTTGGATTAAACTACGAATTTAATAGCACAATTAAACTATAGAGAAAATTTAAGAAACTAAAATCAATTAACTAACGCGAAATTTAAATGCACGAAAAGTAAAAACGTGAGCTAAAACTGAAATTTAAAATCTAAGAAACTACTTTTTACAAATTTAATACCTAAAAATCACAAATTTAAAAAGAAAATTTTAGGAAAAAGAATTGGAATTTTTTAACTATTTTTGAATTTTTTATGAATTTTTAAAGAAAAATGAATTAACAAAAATAAACTTTTTCTAAAAATTATCACTAAAATTTTACTTTTATTTTTCAAAAATACTAGATTTAAAAAGAAAATTTTCACAAAAAGAATCAAAAATTTTCAACTATTTTTCTATTTTTTATGATTTTTCTAAGAAAAAGAAATTAACTAAAATCTATTTAAATTCCTAGAAAATACAAATTAAACTAGAAAAATAAAGAAAATTGGTTTTTATAAACTATAAAGGTGCAGAAACCTATTGGCACAAAAAGCCCTAATTTTTATAACCTAATTAAGCTCTAATTTTATCAATTAAAAACCTAAACCTAAATTTATTAAACTAAAATGAAAAATATTAAATCTATTTTATTAAAATGAAAAGACAAGGTAGAAAGTGTAAAATACTAAAGTAAAGGGTAGGCGGGCAAACTTTTGGAAATTTACACTACTATGAAAACGTGTAACCCTGTACTATTAAGAAAATACAAAACAAACCCTGCGATCTAGCTTATTTTGGCTTATTGAAAAAGTGAATTTCAGCTAAAACTTAAAACTACAAACTTATAGAACAGCTTATTCTTAACAACTTTAATAAAGGCACTTTCTACTTTTAACAAAAGACTAAGCTAGAAAATAAGCTTTTTGAAACTGTTACAGAAACTAGGCTTTTTCCTAACTTTTGAGACTTTGGCTTAATACTAGCTTATTTCTACATAGAGAGAGTCTAAGATGTGTACTAAGGATATCCAAAAAGAAATAAGCTGCTAGTTAACAAAAATAACAAGGAATTTGCTATTGAAAAGTGACAGTTCAAGCTTATTACTGAAAATAAGGTTTTCCTAATAAGCTAAAAAGCTTATTACTAATCCTTAGAACCTGAAACTTTGGAAATAAGCTATGATATGGATGTAAAACTATTCTAGATAAAAGGTTTTTCAAAATTACAACTAGAAATGAATTTCCTAGAAGAAATAAGCCAACACTCAATCCTGCTGCTACATATTGTTGCTGATGTACTTGGCTGAATACTCAAATGCAGGCTAAACTTTGAGATGAAAACTCTCTAATCCTTCTAACTACATGTATCTAAGTCTACATTAACTAAACTAGAACATTAGAAAGCTGTGAAACACTAGATCATAAAATCACTTGCACAATAAAACTGTCCTGGTGTTAAATCACTATTTTTAAACTATAAACTTTGAATTTCTAAGAACTAACTTCTAAAACCTGTTCTAAACTTGAAGTTATGACTTAACTCAGCTGTGTAAAGTGTTTTAACAAAGTTGTGTTGACTTTTAGAGTCAAAAACAGCTTGAACCAAACACTCCTTAAGTTTTCTGTCCAAACTAAAATTGTACTTAAAAACTATTTAAAAACTAATTCAGCTAAAACCTTTTAGCTACTCAACCTAGAACTAACCTAATTAAGCTATTTGAACAGTAAAATCCCTAGCTTATTAAAAAGAAAAAGCTAGTTTCTCAGCTAGGTGTATTATGCACTACTCTGACAGTTTTAAAGAAAATGAGAAATTCAACAACAACTAAGTAGTGAAAGCTTTAAACAGATAAAAGACAATTAATCAAGCATGGTTGAGTGTTAATGAAAGCAAATGAAAAACAATAAGCAAATCTAGTTAAGCTAAATTTATACTACCTAGAAAATGAGAATTTAAACCTTGACTTTGTAGTCTCAGAAGCTGTAGGTCACTCTTTCTGAGTGAGTGACCTCAATTCAAGTTCCTAATGGCTACCTTAGCCTCTATTCCTTGAACTTAAAGTTCAATAAGCTAATTTTAGCTTATTCTTCCAATTAGCCTCAAAATTGAATCAAATGAACTCAAGTGATCATATTTTGATATAAATTGAACAAAGCAAGTGAATGAATGACTTTTAACAAGTTTTTAACTGAATTTGAGCTTTTTAACAAGAATAAGCTCAAGTGAGCTTATGAGAGCTTATTGAGGTAAAAACAGCTTAAATTTGAAAGGAAAACGATTGAAACTTAAAAACTGAATTTCATTACTCAAAACAGTAAGGTACAAGCCTAGAGATAAAAAAGTACAAGTGCTTAAAAATTAAGGAAAGTTACAAATTAAAAATTAAAACTAGCTAACTCCCACTCTCTTCATCTTTCTTCCCTTTTTATAAGCTGAGTCTTCAAACCTTTGTGCTTGTTGTGTGAGAGCAAGACAAAAATAATCATGGCCATTGATAGTCATCTTGTGCTTCTTTTGAACTAATACCTATCGTTGGATTGATCTTGAAAAGAGTGGGATTGCCAAATAGGACTAGGGGTTTAGTGGAGGA